>JAWWEN010055203.1:0-36302 GCA_035582955.1 Sycophila texana | reverse complement strand
TCTCTCTCTCTCTCTCTCTCTCTCTCTCTCTCTCTCTCTCTCTCTCTCTCTCTCTCTCTCTCTCTCTCTCTCAGTTTGTCTCTCTCGCTCGCTATCTCTATCTCTACTTCAATGCCTCCCTCTGTGTCTATCTGACACGCCCTTTACCTCACCTAAAATTTATTAGGTTTTCAACGATTATTTTAAGGATTAAATGCAATGACGACTTAGTACTCAACTCAGCGGCGAAAATTCTTTTTAAAAAGAACGAAACCAGATCGAGCAAAAAAGAATTTTTCTTTTTTTCAACCTACGTGGACAAAATGTGAATCCAGCTTTATCGTATATACGAGCTTCTCGCTCGAAAAGTTTAGTTCTTAAGGAGGAAATTCAGTTTCTCCGGTTTAACATGCTAATTTAAACATTCATTTAAATACATCTACGAAAATATTTATATTACCGCTTCGCCTATCATCCGTACTGGGCTCTACATTTTTATTTATTTGTTTAAATCATTAAACAGACATTGATATACACATCTCTTTAAAAATAGTGTAATTTGCGAAAATACAAAAATTATGTAAAAATTATAACTAAATCTAATAAAAAACAAAATATGCACTTCGCCAAGGTTCATTTAATCCTCAGCGTTTGACTTTTACAACAAATAAGATATTCTGTCTCTTTATTTCAGTTCCATATCAAGTTTAAAATTTCCTTTATCACGCGGCTGAATTCGTTTTATAGTACGTGTACTAGAAAATAAGCCTTGGATAAGATGCACGTACTTTATTACGTTAAATTTTAAGTTGCATACTTAATAACAAAATTATTGTCTAGAAGAGCAAAAGTGACTCTTCGAGCCGCGGTGTATAGCTATATTACTCATCCAACTACAAACACCATCTCACGCGCTCTCACGAATCGCGTCAACGCGTTCTGTTACACATACATATATACGTGAAAAATATCTCGGAGCAGAATTTCACGTTTTATTTTACGCACGAGCTTACTAGTATTACTTGTAGTGTTTAAATGTTTTTTTCCTCTCGAAATTTATCTCTTAAATTATGTAAAATGATCGCCTATTGACTTACACAATTTATACATATGTAGATGTTGTGAGAAAAGTGTTTCGTCTGCGATATCGTATATTTGACGTAATTTTATAAGTAGCTCCAAAACACCGAAGTTTAAACGTGCAAGTATGGATTGAACCGAAATAGAAAGCCAAGGAGCCACTATAACGCGGCTACACGGCCGTTTTAAAACCCTCGGTAAAAGGTGGATTACACACCTTTTCGGTCGAATCGAATCAGAGCTGCGGCCGAACAGTAAAAAACGTATGTAATCAAACATTTATCTTTATCTCCTCGTTCATGTACCTCTTCCTATTCTCTTCAACCGTAAAAAATGTCCATCGCAATCCCTCCCCCTTCTCTGTCCGTCTCTCTCGCTCGTCCCAAAAAATGTCAGCATTCTGCCAAAGTGGCCGTAACGTCGCTCCCGAGCAGACGGTTTTTCGCGCAACCCTTGCCCAGCGTGCACCTCCCATTCAAGCAATAGTCATATCCTGCCTGTCGGCGCACATACTCGCCGTGGTAAATAATAAATCGGCCTCTAATCCAGCCTGAAACCCCTCGCGTATGAAAGATCGGCCGCTCTTAGAATCGCAGACAGAGACAGAGCGACAGAAAGAAAAAGAGAGAGAGAGAGCAGGTTTCCGCAGTCGTTCGGGGGCTCCGCGAGCTCCCCTAGCCGTCCCTGGAGTCGGCGCGCATGCGCGGCCGTGGTCGTAGCGCGAGTCGCGCGGTCGCGCCGCGCGGCGCTCGGCGCCTCTACTCCGGTCAGAGAGAGCGGCCTGAGCGCGGCATGGCTCGGGCCACGGCTCGTGCTTGAGGGAGAGCGCGAGCAGCTGTGTGCTGCGTGCGCGCAACGATTCTCCGCGCCCCGCTCCCCGCGCGCGCCCACCGACGAGTCGAGCGAGCGAGAGAGCCACCGGCGTGCCCGGCCGCGCGCTGCGCCCAGCGCCTGCGCCCCGCCGCCCCAGCACCCGGGGGCCCCCCGCACGCCCGGACGCCGAGGAGAGCCCGAACCCCGCCGCACGTGCAGCAGTGTCCCGGACGAGAGGAGCGGCGACCAGCGCAACATGGCGGACGACCCGGATGAGGAGGCGCTGATGGCCCTCCTGCCGGGCGACAAGATCCTCGTCACCGTTGAGTCGGCCCTGCCGGACATACTCGTCGTCACCTACCAGCACGCCGACAAGTCCTTCCAGGGCGCGCTGCTCGATGCCACCAAGAGGTGAGTGGAGAGAACATCCTCGGCCTTGCCATGCTCCTCGTTTATCTATTTTCAGATTCTACACGTGATTTTTTTTTTTATTTTTGCAAATTTAGTTTTTTTTTCTTTCTTCCTTTTTTTTTTAAATTCCTCACGTGCTTTGCGTAGGGGAAGGAAGTTTTTTTTTTGTTTGGAGTGCACGCGGTGGAAGCGGGTCCTTTGGCTGGTTTAACGTTGGAAGGATGTTTTCACGTGGTTTTTTTATTCTTTTTTTTTGTACTGATGTTAATGAATGCAGGAATAGCCCAGGCAGTATTTCAATCTCAAGTGGGTAAGGTTCACGTGCACACGAGGATTGTTTGTCCAGAATGGAATTTCAAGATGAGATCAACAATATGTTTCTTACTGTAGTGGTACTGATAGCTGTATGATTTTGCGCCGAAAAATATTATCCGCAACTGTTGTAAACAATTGCGATCTTATATTATTTATAACAATTAACAAGCGGTATTTCATTATGTAGTAGAAAGATAAAAGTAGTACATTTATGAAATCTCCATTTTTAGAAAAAAAGTACTACGGTCTCATGAGTAAACATATATGGACTTAGGAAGAAGTCACTGAGTAAAATACACTGATATTTTAAAGGATATTTGAAAGATAAAATGAAATGTTGAATAAAGGAAGGTATTTGATTCACTTTGTTAAATAAATATTATTTGAAAAAAAATTTATTTAACAGAGAAAACAAAGGACGAGAATGTGCTGAAAATTATCGTATTTTTCTCGTGCCATTTTATAAATTGCTAAAATTGAAGTGTTATCTGGTGTCCACCAAATTGACACGTTCTCCTCCTCTTCCCGTCGCTTCTCTCCTTCTCTTCTGTAAAAAATATTACAGAGAAACGTTCGGATGCTCTTCAAAGAAATTGGCACTCAAATTATCTTACTACATATGTATGTGTATATGTATAATACATAGTTTTGCAATTCAACAAACATTATTCATTCAAATGCGTTAAATGAACAATTCGAAAGCCATCGATAACAATTAGAAACTTAAATTTATGTTTTAACATTATTAAATTGCCTGCATAAAAATTGCAATATTTTAGCCATTACGGTATTGCCGATATGGAAATTAAGTTCCTTACACAGTTTGAAAATATTAAGTGGAAGTTAGGTACTTGTAATTACATCTAATAACCGTGATTAATATTTCAGAAAGCTTAGCCACGTAATAAGGGTGATAGTCTGTCGCAAAGTTTCACAATTTCCAATGTAATTTCTGTACCGATGGCTATAGTATAGAAGTAACGCAACGATAAAATTGCTTCTATCCTTATAATAAATAAAAGGTAACAATATGTACAATATATAAATTTTTTTAAATAATTTATCATACATAAAAGTTTGTGAGTCTCTTGTTACTTCTTTCACAGAAACATTTCCATCGCAAAAGCGATCCCCACCAAGCAGTCGGTATACATCTGTATCGTAAAGTGTATATATAGTCCCGACAAAAAGTTCGTCACCTGCGCTATTTTTCCTGCATCTTAACGACAGTTTCTCGTTCAAGTGCATTGCGAAACTGCAGTCGACAATTAGCGCCTACAGTGCTTTTAGCATTGTAGTGACGTCACACAATACCCATTCGTGAGAAAACTTCTCGAGCGGACTGTACCGCAGTACCACAGACTACTACATTAAGGTTTGGCTGATGTTCCCACTTACGTTGGCGATGCAATAAATCACAACCCGACAACTCGGTTCTTCGCTATTTTTTTTTCCTCCGCAGCTCGAACGACCGAGCGAGACGAATTATTTAAATAAATTTTCGGAAGCTGTTTTCCGTCATCTCTCCAAGAAGCCGTCTTCTCCTCTGCGTTTTCAAGACGCTTACAACTTATTTCACTTGTAAACTTTACGAACAGGCAGCTGCAAAAGTGTGTATATATATATAAATATACGTGCACATGTACAAGAAGATGCACATCTTCTCGAGACGAACTGACTTCGCAAAGTCGGCCGAGCATTGCAAAGTGCGCGAAGAAAAGTTCAATTCGCAACTTGTTGCGTAAGAAAATATAAATTCGCTGGTAAAGATAACCGGCAATCGAGCCTCATTGAAATCCATTCCACGAAGATTACACTTTCTTCCGCGAGAGTCTCTCGATATATATATCCATGGGTAGCCCAAAGTTGCGCAAAATTATCGATTGCCAAACGAGAGCACATCCTTCCCTTGTGCAGGCATTAGGTAGGTATATATCCATCGTACACCCATTGATCCGTTCTTCCTCTCCGCGGGTTTTTCGACCCCGCAGCAGGGGGAGAGGGGGGGAATCGTGACGCGAGGATATGCGGGTGCCCTCCAGCCGTAAACGGATTTTTCATGGGCCCCGTCGGTCCGCGACTTTCCCTTTTTTGTGTCTTATTGCGAGGCGACGAGGAGTCGGGTCATTAACGATCGAGGACAAGAGTCTTCTTTGAAGAGTGCACGAAACATCGAGGCTCCCGCGTTGACTTCGTTAAAAAAAAAAGAAAAAAAATACAACAGCTGTCAGTAAAGCGACGATTCGGACGCTCGATTTTCCGTTCTCTATATATATAAGAGCGCCGCTCTACATCTTTCACTTTCTAGATCTTTTATTGTCCGGGACAGTATCAAGGTCGTGTTATCAAAATAAATACGGCCCTCGTCCCCTTCCACCTACAACGAACTGGTCGGACGAATTCAAAGTTTTGCGCCTTATAACTTTGACGATTGCGCAAGGAGAGTTTGAAGTTTTAATGAATGGAGGGCTAAATAAAGTTATATACCTGACGGACGTATGATTTAAAGCGACTTTGGGGTGCTTCGAGCGCGCGAGAGACTTGGCCCCGTATATATCGCTGAAATGAAGCTTTTTTTTTTTTTGAAAAATGCATTATATTCGAAACACGCGGGCCAGAGGATCGTTCCGCAAATGCTAGACGCGGCGCTGGAATTTTAAGTACGCGACTGCCATCGTGTTTTTCCTTCAATGCTCCTCTGGCTGTTCTTGATAAAGCGAGCAATCGTAATGAAAATTCATTTCTAGGATAATCCTTGTAATTATTGAGGCTTTTATTCATCCGCTAAATGTCAAGGTGGTCGCATCTCTTTATGCATATTAAAAAAAAAAAAACATAAAAAAATGCAGTATTGCAAAAAGTAAAAAAAAATATAGCATCGTTCATCATTAATAATGTTATAATTACGTTGTATGGCTCGGAAGATTATTTTCATATTTCGGAAGATTATTACAGTAAATTCTTTTTTACAAGTACTTTACGTACTTGTACATTGCACTATTATTTATTGTTGTATGTTGGATAAATCGCTGAAGTCATCTTCAGTTCATTAGTATTAATTTTATTACCATATGGTAATTTTACGTAAAATTTTTCTCCACTCTTTTTGAATATTTTATACGTATACTTTGTTGCAAAAAGAAGCATTAAAAATGGAAAGACGTCTTTCCATTTTTACAACCTGACACTTTTTATCATATAACGTTTAATGCTGTTTTTGCCTTAGAGATTCATTAAAGCAATTAATGAGCATGCAACGTCTTTTACGTTTTTAATCAAGAGGAAATATCATTACGTTTTTTTTGTTGTACCTTCCGTATAACCTTGTAAATGTTTTTTAATCAGTATAATAATAATAATAATCAATGCAGTGAAAATTAATAGAATTTTGAAGAAAGCAGGCATAAACGTATTACAGTGAAAAAAAATTATTGTAAATCTAACTATAAAATTCTCCTTACAAAACATGTAGTTTAATCAACAAAAGTTGTATAATTAGTAAAAAATATTTAATTAATTTGATCTTTGTAATTAAAATTTTATTAATTCAACTAAATATTTAGGTAACACAATGAAACAAATTTTTAAGACTTCGAAAAATTTTTAGTTGAATCTGCAAAATTTTCTTTCAGTGTAATTACAATTTTTAATATTGAGCTTTTTATTGGCTTCAACTTTTACACCGTCGAATAGTAAATCGAAACAAGCCACATAGTTATACGTTTGTTCAATTCCATTATCGCGAGGACTGAGCCGTAGCATCATGAAATTCAAATAATTCTGACCCTCTCGAAATTCCAACTGGCCAACACTCCGCAACATATGGACGAAATTAAAGGCGTTGACCGCCATGGCGCTCGGTTAAATCATACAACTATTAGTACGACACTGTAAAATACTTTAATTAAAGCAATGGATCCGCAGTCACATCTGGACTACGAGCGAGAGGGAAATACGGTAATAAGATACAGAGCAAAGCCGCACGATTTATGAATGTTGCTGCCTCGTGAAAAATATACTTTAAACTCCGATGAAAAATGTTTTCGTCGCGCGAAATTCGTCCTTGCATTTGCGTACGCGTCTAAAAGAATCTTTTCTCAACGATTCCTCCCCGAAGACAGCGAAAATTATGTGGTTCATACAAATTTTTTGAATATACGCGCGGAGAGCAGAGTGTACGAAGTACCTTTTTATTTGCGTGAGAATCAAATACCCGCTAATGGTAAGCGCACACACAGACTGCCTTTTTTTTCATCGGGGATACTAATGAAAGGCTCGCTTGAAAAATGGTCTCGCCTTCGCTCTCTTTCGCGGACCTCGCGGTCGAAAAACAACGTCGCTCAGGGCTCCTCGAGAAATATAAGAGAGAGAGAGAGACCCTGAACTCGTAGTTTGCAAATGAATGTGACGCGCGGCCAGACGTTACGACGTCGGTAAAACTGGCCTTACTCTCCATGCCCGATTATTACAAGCGAACCCATTGTTTCTCCCGGTCGTTTGCTCATCGCAGCAAAGACGAAACTTCTCTCCCTCTTACCGCGCCAATCGCTCGGCGTATAAACCTGTAATACAGCCAAAGTGGACTCTTACTTGTGGCGGGGAAAAAATTGATCGTCCCCACCACTAAGGACAGAGAGGGGGATGATTGTCGCAGTGTTAAAATCGGGCTTCTAACGCGTCCTAGAAATCGCCTCACGAGGACCGATTAAACGCGATATCTCACGGTCGAAAAATCAGCGTAAGATGTGCGAGGCACGCGTTCGACCGGTTCTAATGCGGTAACAAGGCGATAGCTCTTGCCCGTACGGTTTTGCTGAACCAGATGACTCCTTTAGCGCTGGGCGAGTATTTAACGTTCCTCGTGACTTCCCCCCGTGGAGCTCGGTGGCATTGCCAGAAAGCAGAAACCCCCCCGAGAGGAGCTCCCCTGTGTCTTACATCTTCTCTGTAGCCCAACAAAAGGTCCCACGGTTCATCCATCCGTGGACTCTGTATATCTACTGTACAAGTTTCTCTGTCTCTTTTTCTTCTCTCTCTCTCTCTCTTCTTGTCTCTCTGTCTTTATCTTGCCTGCTCGCTTTCTTGGCGCGGCGGCATTTCGTGATTTCATGGCGTGCCACACAATGGCAGAGCGCACACAATCTTGCATATACATGCTACTGCGAGCGCCGAGTCTTAAGGTGATGCCACAATGTAGACTGCTTTTTTCTACTTTTGGTAATTCGCGCAAAAGAAATTGATTCATTTTTATTTTTTTTTGGGATCGAAGGCTTCTTTCCTCGGGTCCACTGGTGTTTACGTTCGATTCTTTCCTTCTTTTATGTCGGCTATATTCGCTCCGTGATTTATTGCTTGCATTATGATTGTACTTTGTGTAAGAGGATTGATACCGAAATGAGTTTTTTGTTTTGCGATTTAACTGCAAACGAATAACTAATGAATCTAATTCTGAGGCAGGGTTTTTTAAGTCTGTCCTGGAAGGCGCCTGGAATTTATATAAAAAAAAGTTAAATGATGATTACTGATCTTATTAGATGCTTAAGCAATTATGTTTCGGCTTTTAATAAACTGCAAAATTGCAGTATCAACATTTTGTTCTTTCGATTGTGACACTATTTATTTTTTATTGCAGATTTTTATCATACGTGAAACAATGATATTATCACATGTATAATATGAACTTCGAGCGACTCAGTTGTGTACACACTCTGAAAAAATAAAAAAGAGTTAATATCTTCTTTGATTAAAAAGCAAAATAGGTCGATATAATGAATCCATTCGAAAGGGGAAAGGAATAATTTATGGTATTCGAAAGGGGAAAGGAATAATTTATGGTATTCGAAAGGGTGAGTTTCACGCCCACAGTCAATAATGTGAATTAATTAACCTAAAACCAAAAAAAAAAACGAAACGAAATTAATTTATTATGTATGCGTTATAACGAACAACTCGCTTATTAAGATATCAAATTAGCAAACAGTACGCTGGAAAACTACAATAACATCAGAATTACATCTACACTTAATCTACTAACAGAAACCATATATAGTCTTCTGCCCGCTTCTACCTTTAATTGCGGTTTCGCCTATATTCTACGATAATAATTGTAACGCGAATAAAATTTATACAAAAAAACGGAGTACTAACAGCACGACAGTTTCGACCGGCAACGACAATCCGCGAACGCATCGACACTGGTCCACCCAACAAACGACCAACATCCCTAGACGCGGACGCACACAGGCCAGTGTGAAAACCCCTTAAAAGGCTCACTCGGTACACAGTGACTCACACAGAGGCTCTCATCTCGTTCCCTCCTCGTGCGTCGACTCATTGTGTGTATACGCGTCGGTGTGCGTGTGTCGGCGATGTGCGTATGGCCCACAAGACCTCAGTGCGCCTTGCACGTGACTCATCAAATTTTCCAGATAGCTACAGCAAACGAGCCTCTCGATTTCGCGTACTTGCGTATGCTTTCATTCGGAAGCAATGCCTCCCCCCGGGCGGATCACGTCCGAGCGTCCGAGAATCGTTCAACGTCGGTACATTGTGAATAAGGTCCATTGGGCGTATAAGTGTAAGGGCCCATCCTAGCTCCCCTTACTACCCCCGAGGCACTTTTGACATTGGCATGGGAACTTTAAATTTCATAGGGTATAGCTCCCATTGCACGGGCTGCGCAGTATTACACGTTTAGTTACAGCTTATGGGTAATATTTCGCGCACTTCTGTACATCAAATGGGATCGTACGACCTTTTATTTTAAAGTCAATCAAAATGCCACGAGAATTTCTTAGTGGATGTAGTTTATATTGCTGCGGCGTTAGTGTGTCCAGTGGGACGTTGAAAAAATGCGCGTAGAGTGCATTTATATGCACGGAAAGATCTCTAACGCAATGGATTTTAATGCTCTCGATCGTTGCGTGCATCGCAGTGGCGTGGCCATCATTCGAAGCCACAGAAATTCAAATGGCCTTCGAAAGGAAAAAGTTCGGAAAAAATCTCTCAATTTGCAACGTATTATTTTGACATATTCTTTTTTTTTGACACTCCAATATACTTTTATCGCAAAAACAAGCATCGCGAAGTATTGAATGCCTTCTCTCTTTTTCTTTTTTTGATCATCGACCTCTGAGAGTCTAGCATCACTGGTTTTCGCTTTTGATTTCCGTTCGGCTACACGACTCTTCGTGGAAATATCATCCTGCACTCTCTCCCTTAGTTCTCCTCGGCGCTTTCGAATCAATATGTCCTAGGATAGAGTTGGAGAGGCACACCGTGCTGTTTCGCTTATCAGTAGTCCACGCAATCTACAGCTCGTGGACGCGCGAGCTGATGGACATTTTTATTGATTGATTACAATGAGAATTCATTTTTTGTTTTTTAAATCGCCGGTTTTAGATACCGATATTAAAACGAGTTTTTTTAACCTTGTGGATGACAAATATCATCATTTATCACTGCTCGTATTAATTATCTTTACTCGAAATTGTTTTTCAAAACATCGTTTGAGCATTTGTTATTATGTTATGGTTTTAAGAAACTATACATTTGCAACCATATTTGACAATTCTATGATTATTTATTATACGATTATTTGCTTTCTTACTACAATCATTTAAATGAAAAGTCAATTTAATCTAAAAAACGTAATATTATAAAAAAGAAAAGATCAATAATTGTATACATGTATAAAGAAATAGTAGATATGTAAAAAAGAAAAAAGCTATATATATTCATTAGCGAATATGGAAGATTCGAAAGTTTGTAGAGTGCAGAGGACGTACACTGAAAAAAAAGTAAGAAATCGAAATCGATAGTTAGTTGTTTCAATTAATATTTGATTGAAACAAATAAATTTTGGTTGAAACAATTAAATATTAATTAAAGCAAGTAATGGTTAATTGTGATTAGTAAACTTTTTTCTCAGTGTAGATAAAAGAACTCGAATGCACGGTGACAAACTAAATTTTTTTGTAATTATTCATTTAATCTTCTAAAGTTATCACGGAAAGACCATTTAAATATATAATTGATATCTTTCGAGTCTCTTTTAAGGTCACATAATATTGAACTCCATGCATCAAAAATGTCTAGTTCCGTTAATTTATTTGAATCTCCAATTTTTATATAGAACTCATCCATTAAATCAAATTAAAACCTAGTGGCCTTCCCGTACTAAAGGAAGAAATAACAATGAGCACGCGTCACTCATTAAGTCCATATCAGTACCGTCGATCTATTATACCGTTTGTGATGTGAAATAAAAAAAAAATCATGCATTTATTTCTGTCGCTTTGCAGGGGACTTCCGTGTGGGGTGCAGCCACCGGAGCCGGTGAAGGGTCCGGACGGTGATAAGCTGGCGACGATAGCGGCACGCTTCAGCTACTTCCAGGAGAAGAGGCATCCGAGCCCCAGCAAAACCGACCAACGACGCAACCTACAGTCGCCCGCCCGAAGCAAAACTACCAGGCCCACCGTGAGGCTTAGGCCGCGGCAGGTGAGACCCTTCTTTTTTTATGAATTTTTTTATTCGAGGATCAATCAAACAAGCCTGGTCTAATCGATCAATTCAAAAAATGTTATTTATTTTTTTTTATACTAATGCGTTTCAAGGAATTTTGAATTAAAAGTAGTTTAGATAATGTATTATATTATATGTTTATCTGGAATCTTAGAGCGTTTCAGCACAAAATTTTAAGTAAATTTTAATGTTTACTTTTTGCTATAAAAGAACGCAGAAAATTTTAATGAGCGTTTTTTGTTGCATTTTTTGTTTAATTATGAAAAATGTGCTACATAGAGCTATACATTTTTTATGTATTTTGCATGCATGCTTTAGCGAAATTATGCCGGTAAAAATGTTAACAAAAAAATCTACTTAGCGTATTAAATTCATCGCTGCTACAAAGTTTACTGAAGCTACATTAACTGAGATAGTCGAGATAAAATTATATTTTAGCATAAAACGTAAAAGGAACGCTTACCTTTCATGTCTTTTTTATGACTAAAATTAGAGTATGAAATTCCTGAAAATTAAGGGTTTACACTCCAAGCGTTAATATAAATATCGTAAAATATCAAATTATTTGACTGAATTAAAATAAACATTTTGATGCCGAATCCAGTTAAAAAAGATACAAATTTGTTATTTTTAAAGAAACAAGTAAATATTAATTAAAACAAGTAATGGTTAGTTGCGATTACAGAACTTTTTTCTCAGTGTACTCTCTACATTTAATCCAGTGAAATTCAGTAGGATTCCACTGAAATAGATTTAGAGGGCTATACATCCTCCAAATAAAGTATTCACCGTGTCTCATCCACCACTTCGTTTGCAGGTGCTGTGCAGCAAGTGTCGGTCGATATGCAACGAGAACAGCGAGAGCGTGGGTCGCAAGCGCAAGCTCGAGGAGGCCAGTCCGTCGGAGCTGCCGACGCGACGCAGCGATCGCCGCTGCAACTCCCAGCAGCAGCAGCAGCAGCAGCCACAAGCACCGGCGCAGCCGCCGACGGACCCGACGAGCCTGCTGCCGAAGGTCGAGCGATTGCGAGCGGACAGCTCGTGCCCCCAGGAGGCAGCTGCCAACGAAGTGAGCAGCTGGACCGACGTGGAGCCCGAGAGCAGCGGCCGGCCCATGAGCGCTCAACCGATCGAGCTGGAGGGCCACCAGCTGGAGTGCCGGGCGACGCCGCGGCGACTGAGCAGCTCCTCGGTGGAGAGCGCGAAGGTGCCACCGGCGGCCGAGGAAACCGCGACGTCGACGACGACGACGACGAGTCGACGAGTGGCCCGCAAGAAGCGCTCGGTCGGCCTCATGGAGGACCTCTGGGACGAGTCGGTGTTCGAGGAACCGGCCGCCGCCCGACCCACTCCTATAATCAAGATTTCCTTCGGCGCCCAGGGCGAGGGCACCGTCCTCAAAATCCCCCCCCGCATGCGCAGCGCCTACGGCAGCGAGGAGGACGAGGAGGAGTCCGTACAGCCCGAGCGCGATCCCCTCGAGCTGCCCGAGAGGCGCGACGGCGCAGCGCTCATGGACACCGAGGACGGAACGGCGGAAAGCCTCAGGTTCCAGGCAGCCAGTGCTACGCTTACAAAGGACTGCGAGACGCCGAGCTCCAAAGCTGCTAAGAAGGCGCTCAAGAAAGCCAAGAAGAAGGCACTCAGGAAGATGTACGGGGCGGCGTCGCCGGCGAGGTCGCCCTGTAACGGCTCGCCTAGGTGAACATTTTTACTAGACTGCTGTCTGCTTTCTTCGTGGCGAGAATTGACTAATCTATTTTTTTTTTTTGCATGGACGAAACGTTTTTTTGAATATATTTCATTGCCTTCGTTCCCGTTTACCGAACAAATTTTAAAACGTGCGAAAAAATCGTTTTGTTTTAAAGTATTTGTATATATCTTTAAGATATACAAGTTTGTTGATTATTGAAGTAGCCGATGCGGATTTCGATTTTATCATTGTTATGCAAGTGAAAGTTGTTTGCGACTCTAAAATCATTGCTTTAGATAGAAATATTTATTTAATTGATTATAATGTCTTTGTAAATTATTTTTCTAGTTCATTCGATTTTAAACGAAATAGAATTTTCTAAACTAATAAGAAAGCACAATCTTCCTTAAATAACAAATTGAATTAAACTAATTTACCATGACGTCAGAGAAGATAAATATATAGACTCATACGAACACTAAAAATAGATAGACTGAGATAATACATTTTCGTCTACTCTCACTGCTTCGTCTCTTTGAAAAAAATAGCCTAATACAATGAGATCTTTTCTAGACGACTTTCTCATTAATATAATGTTTATTAAATAGACTAATATAAATGAAAATAAATGGAAGTAAGAAGGTATGGTCGTTTTGCAGGTATCAAGCGAGCTTGGACAAAATGTTGTATCATCGTCGCAAGCACAAGGTAAAGCACAAGAAGCGTCACAAGGAGGAGCGCAAGCACAAGGCCCAGGCACCGAGCGTCTGCGTCGAGAGTAATACGGTGGTATCGCAGCCGCAGGCCGGCGAGTGCGGGCCGCTGGACGACTCGGCGTACACGGCCATCAAGGAGCAGTGCCTGAGACAGAAGCTCTCGATATCCCTCAAGAGACTGAATACTAACGCGTACGCGGCGCGCTGCGGGCAGCTGGGCTACCCGGCGAGCAGCGCCTCGTCCGGCTGCAAGAGCCCCGGAGCAACGAGCGACGACGAGCCCGGCCACGGGGACGACGGCGACGACGAGGACGACGACGAGGAGGGGGAGAACGGCACCGGCGGCGATTTCAATCCGCCGCCGGAACACCCGCTGGTCGTCAGGCTGGCCGCCAGCGCCGGACCCGTGGGACGGCGCATGGACGTCGGCGACGTTGTCTGGGGCAAAGTGCACGGATTTCCCTGGTGGCCTGGCAAGGTGAGTTCGTGCCTACCCGCCTCGCCTTAGAAATCTTTCTTTAACGAAGGGAGAAAGAGAGAATTTTTTTACTCTTTGTGACTGGCTTCTCTGTAAAATAAAAGCTTGAAAAATATTTTACACTGAATCGGGTGTAGTTTACTTGTAACTAATTTTAATTGTTAATTAATAATATTTTTAAATTATTTTATGGGATCAGAGTATTGGATTAAGGAGAAAATGTTACATCTGTAAATATTTAATGAGTTCAGTTAGATAACAAAATATTAATAATCCACATAGTCTCTTCAAATATTGTGTAATCTTATCAATTTAATTTATATTTAGACGCACGGCTAGTATGTTCAGTTGATAATAAATGCGACCATAATTTTATAAAAACAAGTTTAATAAATAATTTATGACAGATCTATTAATATACAGTACAATTAATAAAATTTTAAATGTTTATTAATGAATATAAAGACATTTTTCAAATGAAAGGATGAAAAACAAATTGATGTAGTATTTTTGGGAAACCATTCAACGAAACGTTTAGCATTAGACACGGCAAATTGTAGACTCAAGTCAGGTTATTAGAAGTGATGACCACTTTCACACTGAAATTTACTCACTCTTGGGATTTTAGGTCCTGAGCATCACGGATTCGTGCAAGGAAGACGGCACGCCGTTGGGGCCGCAGGCGCACGTTGCCTGGTACGGTTCATCGACGTCCTCGCTCATGTCCTGCGACCAGTTAAGCCCGTTCCTAGAAACTTTCAAGGTATCAGTTCACATTCCTTTTCTTTTTTTTTGTTTTTGCAATTTCAATCAGCATATAAAAATACAAGTTTAAGAAATAGTAATTGTTTTGCTTTCACTTAATTCATAAAACACTTAATCCTGCTTGTTTGTTTTAGACGCGATATAACAAGAAGAAAAAGGGACCGTACAAGGAGGCGATCCGACAGGCCCAAAGCGAGGCTCGCAGCCAGATCGGTCCGAGCTCGACAACGCCCAGTGTCCTGGGGGTTTGTGGTTCGCCCCGTGAGGTCAACGTCCTCTCCTAGGCGCGCTCGCCCCCGCAATTGTACATAACCCGCGAGGCGCGCCGAACTTTCGCACCCTCCCTTTTATTTTTTTCACTCAAGCCGACGTCAATGCGACCGTCGTGTTTCTAGACTGGCCTGTTAATCATGAGCGGCGCCGTCCGGCCTTGGGTCGCGGAACTTGATGAGAGTTTGGAAATTGGTTGTATTAAGCGGCATTATGTATGTACTTTAGAGTAAGGTAAATCTTCTGTCGATTGACTTTTAAAGTCCTAATTGATTTTTAAAGTTGTTGTTACATTTCAATGCTCTTTAAAAGGATGAAATTACAATATTCACTTTTCAAGTTTTTATTTTTTATTTTTATAAGTATTTGTGTACTCCGTAAACGAATAACAATAGTAAGAAGAAAGTTAATCCAACAACAATAAATTGTTATTTTACTGGAGCATTGTTTTATCAAATAATAAAAGGTTTCATTAATTTTTTTAATTTTTATTACTATCTAAAGAATGGAGTGAACTGTTATTTTTAAATTTTGGCTGGACATTTCAAATAATATAATTAGTAAAATTTTATATCTAATCAGTAACTAATTAGAAACCAATTTCCAAAATCTTAACAAAATCAGTAACGCGAATGCAAGCTGCTCTTCTTGTCGGTGATGCTGACGCTGAAATTTAGATCTTTTTTCTCATTTGGCGTTTTGCTTATTCACTTCAAAGTTAACCAAAGCAGCGAAACGGGCTCTCGTTTGCAGCAAATTCCCTCGCCGGTCTTTGCCTTTGACCGCGGGTGATCGACCTGCCCATACGCTAGCGGCAAAAAATATATCCGCTCTCCTTTACTACACTGTGATACGTATAGAAACTTCATT
The DNA here is from genome assembly GCA_035582955.1 of Sycophila texana. Classification (NCBI taxonomy): domain Eukaryota; kingdom Metazoa; phylum Arthropoda; class Insecta; order Hymenoptera; family Eurytomidae; genus Sycophila; species Sycophila texana. The sequence continues at coordinate 20,386 of JAWWEN010055203.1, read as the reverse complement.
TTATATAGAAGTCTGCGATAAGACTCTTGGCAATAGAGTCAAAAGTAACGATTACTTTGGCATTTTGTTTTTCTTTCTCTTCAATGCTTATTAATAAAAAAAAAAAAACTATAGTTTTTATTGACAGAGAAAATTTAGTCGCTTTAAATAATTAATTTAAGCATAAGCTTTAAAAGTGGATAATTTATATTATATTTTTCACATTGCAAACGATTATCATTTACGTTTTATTGAAAATGTTTTTTTTTTTTACGCCACGTAATAAAATATTGTTTTACATTTTATATACGAAGTATAATGTTATATAAAATCCTTTTCGTTTATAGTGAATTTTTTAATTTTTACGTGAACCGTATAAAAACGATGATTTTGAAAATTTTATTGAAGCTCGAATAAAAACAACAGTTTCAACGAATTATAAAAGCACTGCCGATAAAGACTACATTTGCTTCACAAACACGGTCATAAATACACATACCGGAAATGTTCGCGTCACCATTTTAAGCATATCAAGATGCCACAACTTTAGATATAAATAGCAAATGAATAAACAGACGTTCTATTTTTCATTAATTTATAAAGGAAATTCTTTTTGTTACACATTTGACGCTTGATGTCAAAATACAGTGGAAAAAAATGTCATTGCGCAGCGTTGAAATTTTTCTCCGCCGCTCTCGCAATTAATTTGCCATTGCTTTCGCTTTTACCGATGTACAGTGCTTTCCGGCGCAAAATTACTCGAGCGAGGGTACAATGCTTAGTGATAAAAGTAACGGTTGAAAATCGCAGTCTCATTACCTGGTAAATTTGAACGAAACAACTATTTTTTCATTGTTTCGTTAAAAAAAAAGTCACTTCTGAATAAATAAAAAAAAAAGTGACACACTGCCACTATACAACTATTTAATACACGAATAAATTTGAAAGCGAAAAATTTGGCTTCACTCTAAAAAAAAAAAAAAAAAAAATATATACTATTTTTGTAAATCGAAACGAGCGTATCTGTTTCGCAACCTCGAGCAGATTGAATCTTCATTTCCGAAAATAATATACGATGGAAAAGTCGCACGCGAAGCGCTTACTAGATATGTAGAGTAATAAGAAACTTCGTATAAAATAAATTTAGTTAAACTCGAGAGAAAGAGAGAAAAAAAGGTAATACGCTTTGAAAACGCTTGAAAAAAAATAAAAGATACTTTAGTTTTCCGTAAGAGCGAGAACGACGGATCTAGATCGACTCTCGGTAGTAAAAATATAGCGGTGCACTGACGACGGGGATACTGATAAAATAGCGCACTAAGAAGCGAAGAGGATATCTTCGCGCGTCGAACGACTACTGCGAAGCGTAGAGTGGAAAACTGTTTTTAAGTAACTGTGATTTTTCAAATGTTTTATATTGAATATAAAATATATATTATATGTACATTAATTATGAATTTGTATGCATAATTAAAGAAGGATGTCTTTGATGTTCATGCTCTGTTTATACGGAAAAGTGAGAGAGGAGCGACGTTGAAGCGTAGCTTTTTTAGACTCACATATCGATAGCCATAGCTGTGTGTTCGTTCTTTGCACAAGGGAGATAAAGTAGCAAGCGAAAGAGTCGCAAGCTCGGTTTTGTCTTTCAGTTTAATTTTTCTTGCTACAACAGCTGGAAACGGAGAAACTGGTGAATGGACCTTCTGAACTGTTCGCGACTGGAATTGCTTTATTGTTCGAGCACAAATGTAACGTTATAAGGAGAGCAAGTGTATAAAAAGTGAATGTCAGAAACTACGAGCGATATGTAAGACGTCTTTACTTTATTTTCTTCTATTTCAAATCGCGATGGAAGCGTCAAAATAATTTTTTTTTTTTTTATTTAATAGATCGACTGTATCTGCGACCAATTGATATAGAAAATGCAAAATGTAAGAAACGAGATGCATTGCATATATATATTATAAATCTTTCTTAAAATAAAGTGCGTATATGTTTCCTTATTTTTCATGCGTATGACATGTAAACTGACGATTCTAAATTGTTTCAATATAAATTATAGAACATTTTTTTGAAAATCAACGTACTTTCGTCGTGTACTTTAAAGACAACCACGTTACCAGTCCATTATAATTAAAGAATTAACTAAAATGATATTTCTGATCAATTATACATTACTATTAGATTAAATATTCTTCTTCAACTACAAAATTTTATACTGTCTTATTTAGTAATGAAAGATCCAATAAATAATATTTTAGATAGCTCAAAAGTAGAAGTACCTAGAATCTTGAAAGCTGCACTTAAATTCTTTGATTAAATTTTTTTATGATCCCCTCTTAAATCATGAATCTAACAATGGAAATTTAATCTTCTATTACAGATATGTGGATTATAAGAGAACTATACAATATGTGGTATCTTTATCTGGTTTAACTAAACAAAATAGTGTATCTTTATGTTTATTTTTCAATAATTGATTTACGTATACGATAATATTATTTAATTCGTTTTTTTTTTTAATTCTACGGATCGATTATACTTATTTTTACTTTCAATAATAATCTCTACATTAGTTTTAATTTTTGAATTTCAAACATTACATATCTTTTTCCTATTTCATTATTATTTAGTACCATCCTAATTTTATAAACTTTAATGCGCCAAACAAGACAGAATCAAGTGTTCTACTTTTATAATTGTACAAAGCATATATTACTAAAAAAATTTTTAAAATAATTTATTTAATCGCGTCGTTCCCAATCAATGAATCATCAGACCGAAGAACGAAAAAAAATCATTCAATTATTTCTCCACTCCCTCCCTCGCTCCGTCGCAGCGTAAAATCGGTCACCTACAAACACAAAGAATCGTCCTCCCCATATATCAAAGGCCACTCACTGCCTATTAAACCAAAAACACACGCGAGTCAGCGCATATAAGGAAATTGCGCCGCTCGTTCGATTGCGCGGCGCTTCGCCACTGTCAGCGAAAGAGAAAGCTGGAAACAATGGTATATATAGGCACGCATGCAAGGGCTGCATTCTCCGCGGCCCATCGCGACCTTTCCAGTCTTCCCCCTGGCTCCTCTTTTTATATCCCTCATTCTATTGTTTCCCGCACGTACGGGCGACGGACAATTTTTTTTTCTCGTCGCTCAGAAGGTGCGGGGGAGGAGGGGCGGCGCCGAGGAAAAGAAGGTCGATCGGCCGGATTCCGTATTCCGGGCAACAAGTTAGTAGCGAACGCCGTTGCGAAAGTGACAATCAACAAGTGCAATGTCCCTAATGTCCGCAGACTCGTCCGCGAAGGTTACAATATCGATTTCCGCGGCGAACTCGCGCCGCCCGCGCTTCTCCTGGGCCCCGAGCGTTTTGCTCATTCAGGAGCGAAGAAAACGATGAATGGGCGGATTAGCGCCTCTGCTTTTTGATCGAGCGTCGTGTTTTTGGGGTTCACACTCGGATTGATTTATTAAGTGTTATTGAAAGAAATTCAGAATTTGTTGAGTGTTATTCATTGATATTTATCGAAGTGGGGCGAAAATTTATCGGTGATTAATATAATTTTTTTTTCTGAAATGATGAATAGTAATTTTAGGCCGATTAATGTTCACAGCGTAGAATTATTTTACTAAATTTTATTTTTATTTTTATTGTATTTATTAAAATTATTTGGATTAGTAAATTATTTAAAGCACTTGACTTCGTTGAAGCTTTTTTAAGTTTAATTTGAAAAAGATTCAACTTTTTTAGATTAGTGATTTAACTCTATACTATTGGTTTCCTTGATAGATTAGTACTATTTTAATTAGTTCCGAAGCAATGAAAAAAGTGGAGCAAGTAAACGAGAGAAAGAATTGGAAAACGTCATTTAAAATTTTATTACTTTTCGCGCAACGATCGTAAAAAAGGTACAAGTTCATTTCAAATTACAGTTATGTAAATCATAAAAGAAATGAGAAATGTGATAGATATTTACTGACTCGTTTACTTTGCTTTCATAATTCTTAAAAAAAAATATCAAACACCTGGGCTTGACTTGATGACAAATTTATGAGATTGACTAAAAAATACATGCTAACAAATATTTTTATATAAACGGAAAAGAAACCTAATGTTTTCGTCAAACACAGGAGCAGTGTTAAATTTTAAAAGTTCTAAAATTTCGCAATTGAAATAAGAAATAAAGTTGCGCTTTTACGTGTCACTTTTAAAGTACTTGTAAAAGATAGCAATTGTAATGTTTTTATCATGTAGAAAATGTTTTAAAGTTTAAAAGTTCGAAAGCTTATAAAGGTTTTAAATAAGAAATAAAATTCATTTCATGTGTTTATGCTGTAAAATATCTGTCAATTGTTTTAATTTTTTTTAAAACACGAAATCGTAAATCAAAAAATTACAAGGCCCTATACAAGCTCGAATTTTCACGAATGCTCGTCAAGCTCCACATTACCTCGGAAGAACCAAGACTGAAAAAACTATACATTCCACCGTCAGAAAAAGTTTCCCCTCTAATCACAAGCTCGCTTAGAGCTTTTCACCCCGGCGTTTAAACCAGCCCTCATCCCGGCGGGCGTTCCAAGGCTCACGCCGCTGAAAAAAGCAGCCGAAGCAATAATTCAACGAGCCCCGCACCGCTCGCCCCCACCCCTCCGCCCGGAGAAGGCTCAGCGAAAAGCTCGTGCACTCGGAGGGGGTGCAGTCCTCGCGGGCGGCTCCGCGCGCATGTGCACGCTCGGGGCGCTTATAGCGTAGCCGAGCGTACGGCGGCAGACGGGCTCGTACGCGCGCGCGCGGGTGTCTCGTAGAGGGCGGCGCACCACGCCTCGCGCGTCCATCCATCCAGCCATCCATCGTGGGAGAGGGTCCGGAGGATGGGACGTCGGGCCAGCCGCAGCGAGCACCGGAGGACGCTGCCCCGAGGCCAAGTAAGTCGCCGGCGCGGCTCGATCGACCCGGCAGGGTTAATTCCTTTTATATATGTATGTATACGTCGCGGTGTGTTTTTTAACCTGTCGCCCATCGCCGTCGGGTCCGCTCGATATTTTATTTACTGGGATCTGTCCATCGGTCGTCGCGGATGTGTGTACGGGCGGTCGGGGCGATGTTGCTGGAAGGTGACTGTAGTGTGCCTGGGTGACACGGTTGCATATGCAGCTTCGGGGAAAAGCTCCGCCGGCGAAGCTTGCATTATTGATACGGAGCTTTGAGGAATCGCGCGATAGGGGATGAAAATCTTCAAGCTGGTTTGAGTGTAACATTTTTTTTTCCTTTTTTCTTTTGGAACCGTGTCAGTGTGTTTTGTTTTTGTTAACATTTTTTTTCATCTCGGTGCGGAGGTGCTGGCGATGTAGGCCGTGGCTTTCATATGCGGCGGTCTCTAGTCGGCGATATGCCTTAAATAGGTGTGTAAATAGTAATTAAAATAATGTAATTTTAGTTGCAGTTCAATGTATACATGGTATTTTAAATTTCACCCACGATGTATTTATACACTTTTTTTTTAAGTTTCTTAACAATTTTTAATATTTCTTCGACTCTATTTTATTATTACTATTATTATTATTTTTGATCCAAATAGTAAAAAACATTTATCTTTCTTGGTTCGTACGGTAGTAGCCCTGCAGAAGAAATGAAATTTCTTATTCGCAAACCTGCAGTACTAACATTTCACAGAATACACACACGCACGTACTCAAACAATTTCAGAATTAAATTTTAAAACTATAAAAATAGGATGTACCTGATTTTTAACATAAAAATATAATTTTAGTTGCAGTTCAATGTCCTCGTGATTTTAAACATCACCCTCGCTGTAATTTAATGTTATATTAATGTTGCTTCGCAACGCTCGACTCTTTATTTACTGTATATAAATGTTTGTTTTCGCTTTCATGATACGAGAATAAAACGATAATAGAAAAGGTATACAGAATATCCTAAATGAGTAACAGGTTTTAGGTTATTACACCTTCGCTTGAAAGAAAAAAGAAGGAAGTGCGATTCTATGATAAGGTACAATTAATTGTGTCTCTTATGAAACATACGATTGACACACAAAGTGAGTTGCAGACATATCTCGAGGTTAATGCTTTATAGCAATAAAAAAATATCGATGGTTTATTAATAATACAAGTAGTTTATTAACACCGCAACATAAATGTCAGGCTTGACGGAGGAAGCGGGCAGTAAGTCAAGCAGACTGACATTAATAAACTGCCTGCTTGGAAGCCTTTAATTAACAACAAAAAATTACGACGCTGCTCTGTGAAACTACATCATTAATCATATCAATTCATCAATTACTTCAAAGAGCATAATTCAAATAAAATGGCCGCTTTAATTACTAACTCCCTGCTTCAAGCAATGAGAATTAGACTCGTGTTAAAGCGACATCAGCGTTTCATCGATACGCCGAACAAAAATTAGTCCTAAAAATAAACTAAACAATATTACATCAAACTCGATATCTCGGCGCTCGATTCCAACGAGGAAGAAAGAAAATTTCGGAAAATAACACACACATACACACTCCCATCGTCAGTCGATGCGTTGCGGAAGTCAATCGTCCCCCCCGAGGACCTTAGAGCTGCTTCCATTCGGTAAACAGCGACCCTCCCTTCCACGGAACGGACGAGCGTTTCACGTGTCGATCGCAAGGCCCGTCAAAACGTCGCGTGCGTGTATAGACCCGCCGTCCACCTCCGCACCGACCGCACCGAGGGAGCTACACTGCACGAGGTATAACGGCGCCGCTGCTTCCACGGACTGACAGCTTTATCTGATGGGTTCGGCGCGCCCGTCGTTAAGAGCAAAGTTTATTATCAAGGCCGACGGTACGTTTCTTACCCGAGCATTGCGGGCGCAGTTGATTTTTTTTTTTAGGTTTTAGTATAATATACATTTTTAGTAACTTTTTCTTGCTTTCGAAAGTTGGGGAGACTTTATTTCTTAAGGCTTTTCGTCCTCTTTTCGTACAGACTTGAGATGCGAGTTGATTATATACTCCCTGCGTTTCATTTGCATTTGCGGGTGAAATTCCTTTACAGCTCTTCTCTGGAAAGTTTCACCCTCTTTATATGGAGCTTTTGTGAGACGAAATTCAATGTTAGGTTTTTGTTCGTTAACAATTTTAAAGTTTCTATGCGGATAGTTGCTTAATTATTCGTTCGTGGTTTTGCAATTGCATTTTTAAAGTTTTAGAGACTTTTCGTATACATCAATGAAGGAATGGATAAGCGTCGAAATTTATTGAAATGACTCACTTTCTTATCTCGAGGATGTGAGTGCGTCAGTTTTCGCGAAGTCTAAATTTAATCGACGGAAAAGTCGCCATTTTTTGTGGATTCGTGTAAAAAGAATGAGAGATAAAGGTTAATTAATTGAATTGAACGAGTAATCAGTTGGAATCCGCTTTCACCGAATAGTAATCCAATATCGCGAAAGCTTTCTTCTTCGAAAACAAAATAATTTCATTAAAAAAAAAAAAACAATTTCCACATAAAGAAAAAGTAACCGCGAAGGCAGGGAAAGAATGTGTTTTCATAAACTATTTTTATCGCAAAATCTATCAATTAGTCATCGCTTCGCACCACCAATGTATACTAAGTACTTGCAAACATCGCAAAACCTCGTCAATTAATCACAATAGCTCTAACGCAAACAGCGCAAAAACGAAACCTCCAGACTCTTATACACCTACAAGAACGGCCAAAAAGGAAGAGAGCAATAATTAGAGGAAAAGGAATACTTTTGCCTTTTGACGAATAATTTTTCATCCGTTTATATATCCATATATATCCATATAAACGTATAATGAAAAATTATTCGTCAAAAGGCAAAAGTATTGTTAATATATATGTATATATATATACACCTATACATATAATACATTCAAATAATAAATACTTAGAAATGCTATAAATTGATGTAAACTGTTATAATAATGTGACTACAGACTGTACAATCAGATATAAAATACTATACCTTGCAGTAAATTTTGCCGTATATATTATACGATTTTTTCCAATACTGTCCAGCAAAATTTACAATACTTATGGCAAATTTTACTATATAATAGTGTTTAGTAATTTTTATCTAAGAATCCAGTCTATCGTCACGTTCCCAGATAGATAGTAATTTTTTTCTCAGTGTATAAATATGAAAATCTTAGATATGTATAATTTTTAATCGCACGATTGTGCCAAACCGTAGTACTGTTTATCTTACTATAGCACTTTGTACACAATGTCCACAATTGTTAGTTAATATCGCAGTCATCAGCGCTAATCTAATATACCATTACTCAAATAACTGATCCTATTGGGTCAAGACTAAAAATTCAGTTCAAACAAGGACAAGAAAATATAGTTTACAAATACAAGCCCAACGAAATAAAGAAAAAAAAGAGAAAACGATAAAAAGAAAAAGAGAGAAAGAGAAATACAACGGGAGAAAGAAAATGAAAGAAAGAAAAAACGAGGGAGTGCGCGAGAGAGTGAAAAAGGAGAAGCGGGTTGTGGAACAAAAGAGCGTCACCGGCGGGCGCAGTCGCGGGATCCCGCGGGCCGAGCGCGCGGGCGCGAGTCCTCCCGCGGGGGAGGGGGAGGGGGGTCGGCGTTCTGCGAGCACCTCACCGCGACACCTGCAGTAGAGGCGCCGGCGCCAGAGCCTCCACGAGGTACCCCCGTCGAGCAGGAGACAGTCGCCGGAGGCTCGTGCGCGCGAGTGTGTGTGTGTGTGTGGTGGTGCGTGCACCGCGGTATGCGCCTGGCATGATACAGGTGCCGACGCCGGGGGGCGGCAAGCTCGAGCGGCTCGGCCGCAAGAGCTTTGCCTACCTCGCGAACCTATTCCGACTGCGAAAGCGACCTAATCGACTCTGTGCAGGTATGAGGATCGACCGGGAGCATCCCCACGGCAGCACACCCATGCACCGATCACCGAGACTCGAGAGCCCAGGTGAGTGCCCTTCTTACGTTTATTTTTTATAATTTTTTACTTACTTTTATAGCGTTTATAATTTTTTCCTTACTTTTATAGTTTTTATATTTTTTTACGAGATAGATTTTTTTATGATTTATGTTTTTTTCTTATGACGATGCTTTTTCTACGTAGATTTTTTTATAGTTTCATTTTTTTTTTTTTTTTATGGTGTAGATTTTATTTTAATATTCTAGGTTTATTTACGGTCTAGTTTTTTTTTTATAGTGGATTAGTTGTGGAGATGATTATTCGTTTTTTTTTCTTCGAGTCACGGTTAGATACGCTATCGGCAATGGCCATTGCCCAGCGAGGCCGTACGTTGAGTTCTTCATTGTCGAGGTGCTCCATATATTTAATGATTTTTTTTCCTTTTAAATTCATTTATATATTATACACGTTTATATAATTTGCTTAAATTTCCGACGCTACCGAAACATATAAATTAATATATCACAAACAACAATGAAAAAAAAAACTATGTTAAATTTCCATCCTCTCGTTATATTTAATCAATTAATTAATCTAATTTATTTATCGTTTAAAATTTATTTTTATTTTAGTTAAAAAGAAAACTATTTTTGAAAAGAAAAATACATATTTCAAAGTTCTAAACGGAAAAGAAACGTGGAAACATTTTCCGAGTTAATTGCTCTCGACTGCGCCTTATTATACGCGAGTCCAATTAGAGGCCGCGGCGAGCCGGCAAGTTGCGGCGAAATTCGTAATGCGCCGCAACACATGCATAAAAAGGAAAACGCCGCCACCTTTCCGAGCTCGCGCCCCATGCGAGTCCTCTCGAGTGCACTTGCACCGGGGCCCCTCGAAAAGGCCAAAAGCACGCGACACGCGCTCGCAGTAGAAACCGCCCGGCTGCGGTCAGACGAGCCTGTCGAAATCTCCATAAATTCAAATAACGCGCACCTGCAGCCGCGATCGATCTCTCAACTCTCTCCACGCGAACTCTTCAAAGAACACGAGTGGCGGTTCATTTCCGACTTTATTATCGACTTTATTTTCGATTTTATTTTGCTTTATTTCAGGCTTTACTTTCGATACTGTTTTGAAAGCGAGGCGAGAATATTATAATCAGATTTTTTTCGTTCTTACAGTGCGTGTCGATTGTAGAGAAAACTTAGCCAGTTGAGCTTAGAAAAGCTCGATTGCATCTAAATTGAAGTAATTTTTTATTTGAACAGAGCAATCTTTCACTCGAACGAGTATCTTTTCAAATTTTTCACTCTTCTGCATTGACAGGGTAATGGGAAAAAGTTACACAAGCTAGTTCATTCGAGTAAAAAAGTTTTCACATTTAGTGAGTTCGCGGAAATTGAGGAAACTTGATCAGATTTGCACTGAAAATCCCCAGTGAAATTCCGCACATTGAAAGAAATGCTTCGTAAAAATAATAACGATGCTCGCCGCAAATAATTATGTGAATAAACTGCGATTGGACGTATATTATAGTTAAAATTATACGTAAAGCTCTGCACAAGCGAGAAGCTTTTCCCGTAAAAAGTGCCGAGATTTTTCTGCAAAAATTATCGACAACAATTAAAAGTAATCGCAATAAAAATTATAATGAATATATTACTGCGAAAATTTACAGTATCTTAAACCGTGCCGCACGATTGATAAAGCTTTTTAAGTTGAGCCTCACCATATAAATTTCTCAATAAAAATTCTTCCAAACCATCACCTCGCATCATTTCATCGGAAATACATCATGAAAATAATGATTCAACAAGTTATAAATCTCCATAAAAAATAAACATAAATAAATCATTGGCATGTAGGTGGCAACGAAGTGGCGACTGAGGTGTCCAGGATCCCGTCGACCCTGAGCGTCGCCGCGGTGGACGTGGTGGTGGCTTGCCGGCAGGCCGCCTCACCCTCGCATTCGGTTCAGACGCTGACCCCCGGTCGGACTCGCAACATCGACCAGGACATGGAGGCCCTGAGGCTCAGTCGCCAGGACAATCCCTTCTTACAGGCGAGTACAGCAGCCCACGCAGTGAGCCCCCGAACCGCCCCTACACGCGTAAATGAGGGAGATATATCCTACTCGACGAAGGGTTGACGCAGTAACAAATTTTTTTTCTTCCCGAGGGATGTTGTCCCTTGCCCCCTGCCCTGCGCTTCTTAAGAGCGAAGTACACTTTAATTGGGTCAAAGAATCCATCGCTGGGTTACTGTGGCATTGGCGAGAGTAACGCGGTCCCACGGTAGGGCTAAAAACAATTAACCGAATTAATGGACGTTATTAAGAAAGTTATTGAATTTTAGCGGTGGACGAGAGATAAAAATTTAATAATATCGTGCCTCTGAAACTCGCAGTCAGTGTGGCTTGCAATTTCAATGGAAAGTTTTGTATCATTTAGCGGCGGAAGTACGCTGTGAACAAAGATAAGGCTACTTTACGATCTCGACTTCATAGTTGCACCCAATTTTTTTTTCTGCCAGAAATTAAAGGAACTTTAAGTTCTGTACTATTATTTGGTGTACGAATTAGAGACTTTCGCTTAAAAAAAAATTATATATTGTATCGAACGTATTTAATCGCTAAAGAATTTGTAAAATAATGAGTGTTTTCACGTATAAATAGAAACAGACGAGTGCGGTAAGATCCTTCATTTTATCAAATTATTAAACCTTCAAATAATTTTGTTATTAAATGTGAATGAATTTCCATTTTTAATTTACATTATGAGAGTATAATTGAACGAATTTATTATATTTAAACAAAATATTTGAATAAGGGCATTTTGTTACGCGTAAGTAGTTACAGGCGGGTATGGTCAGACATGCAATTTGATCAAATTGTTTAAAAGAATTTTTATAAATTTTTGCATACCATAAATATTAAAATAAATTTATAACTCTTTAAATAAAGAGGCGGCCGCTATTACCACAAAAATTAAGAACTCTTCGGATCGTGAATTGCATTCGTGATTCCTACTTTCTAAAAATATGTTCATTTAAAACGTAGAATCCTTTATAGCTTTCTCAGCTCCTTTGAAATTCATTCAACAGTATTTTCTACCTTCTCATCTCAGCTTCTCGCACCCACCGCCACGAAAATAAGTATTCACCTTACAATCAGACTAACAGATACTTCCGCCTAGGATCGTCGCGCATCAACCGCTAATTCCCGCAAATATTGACACAGAGGTACCCGGCAAACAAATAAATATTCATAGCCTCATTAAAGCACTCAAACGCTCATAAATATGAATAGCCAACAATCGCCTTCGCGTCCAGCGACTCAGACGAAATGGACTTAACCCAAATAAGAGGGAATCCGAGCGGCTCTGGGTGCTCCCCCGTGGCCTTCCCCCTACCCCTTACTTCTTTATTATTATTGCCAGCCTTCGAACGAAACCGCCGTCGACTGGTTTAATCGGCTAATGCGGGGGCGTGCCGCGGCCTTGAAGGGCTTCGATCGGCCGCCCGCGAAATTTGCTTAGCCCTTAATCGAATCGGCGGGGACTGCGCTAACTTAGCGAACACTTCCGAGCGGAAAGGCTTGTAAAGCTCGCGTGCGATGACTCTGCTTCGCAGGTGCTGGCCAGCAAGGAGAACCTCGTGGAGACCATCGAGGAGTCCGAGTCCGATGACGCTATTCTTATGTCCCAGGTGAGCTTTCTTTATTTAATTGCACGCTCTCGTTAGGTGGGTTCATTTATTTATTATGTTTATTTATTTATTTATTCGGTCAAAAAATTTACGAAGCTTTATGGTAAACTTTCACTGGTGAACAAATCACCGTTTACAGATGATTTGCTCGCTATTGATAGTTCATCTTAAAATTTTATAAACTTTTTGATCGAATAAATAAAGAAAATTTACCTATGTGGTTCTTTACAATGGAAATAGCTAAAGAGACAAACAAATCTGTTAAACTTTTTAAAAATTAGTAGATGAATAAAAAACAAAGAGAATTATCGAAATAAAAAGTGTAATTCATGTTTATTTTAATAGAAAGTAACAATAAGTAATGCAAGTGGTTACGAATAAACAAAATTTTTTTTTTGCGAACGATTTTAAAGTAATTTGTAATAATATTTATAGCACTAGGATTATTTCAATGGATAATTAATTGATGAATAATAAAATCAGATTGATTTATCTTTAGATACTTATTACTTTAGTATATGAATGGAATTACTTAATGAAAGCGACCGTTGGAATCTCTGAATGGAACCTCGTGATTTTTTATGAAACTCCTTGATTAATCACCTGATAAATTGCATACTGTATATATAGAATACAATTTATCAAGTGATGAATCAACGATTTTTATATAAAAATAAGGATGCAAAGACACGTAACCCTAAGTTTTCATTTTTTTTTCCATAAAAACTTTGTTTATGGTCTAAAGTATATACATCGTTGATATTATCAAGCTCATTTGCGCTGTTTAAGTACAAAAAAATAAATAATTCAAATAAGTTAATGTAGTGGAAAGTCACGATAAACAACTAAAATCCGATCGATTTTTCAATAATAAATACATTCCAAGCAGCGAAGGAAATATTCTAGAACCTATTATTATGTAATGGTATGAATTTACTCCAGATAAAAATATTTCCTTATAAAAGAAGAGAAGAAAGTCGCAGCAGGCATGAAATAATAATAGCACACGGTACCCACAATTCACACGTGAATCATACAATGAAAAAAAAAAGAGAGAAAAGATAAAAATATATACTTGTAGAAAGAAACGTTATTTTCAACTTATTTATATAACATATTAATTTGAAAGTAAATCTATAACATAATTCAAAATAAACATTTAACATACATCATAATTAATAAGATAATTGAACTTATTAATTAATCAGATACGAATAAAATTTCAAATTATAAATGAACATAAAGTTTTTTTTAATAAAAAGATGCAAGTGCTCATAAATCATATTAATAAAAATTTCTCATATCTCATTTAATAAAAAAAAATAACTATTTTAAAAAAGAAAATAAATTCCATTTATCATTACAATAGTTTACAAATCGCTTCACAGTCAACATTCCGTCAACCAACCCGCTCTAATAAAATCTGTCCTTCTCGGTAACAAAAATAAAAAAAAAAAAAATACGAGACCACAAAGTGTATACCCTCCATCTCTTTGCCATTCCAGGAATTCGGCGACACGGACCCACTGACACTGGCGCAGGTGCACGAGCACCTGGTGCGCAGCCCACCGCCGGCCTCGTGGACGCGCAGCCCAGTATTCCACTTCCCGCACCCCCAAGACAGCCCCAGCAGCAGGTCCGAGCCGGGCGGGGGCGGCGCCGGAGGTGCCCACTGCTCCCGGGGCTCGAGCTCCCCGGGCTCACGGTCGGCGATGCTGCGCCGCGAGCACGAGCAACACCACCACCACCACCACCAGTCCAGGGACACCGAGACGCGAGGTGACGCGCGCGCGCGCCCTCGACCTTGCCGGATTATGCAACGCCGCCCTCCTCTATCGATTCGCCGTGGGCGGCGCGTGCATCTTCCGCCGAGGTTGACGCACGCGAACGGTCGAACTCGCGGATTGAGATGAACGGGCTGTAAGCGGCGCTCGAGAGTCTTTCAATTGCAGAAGGATTCGCGGGAGCACGGGGGTGTGGATCTGCAGGGGTCGATGATGGCCTTATAGTGGCTTCTTCGAGTTTTGCAAATCGTCAAAATGGGAAATAATTGAATAAAAGATGCTACTATACCCTCTAGATTGAATTAGGGAGAAAGTATACTACTAAAATTACTGGAAATCGTTCGACTAGTTATATTGAATAGTGATCTGTCCACTAATTTTTAGCGAAATTTCACTAATTATAGTATGATTTTCACTAATTCAACTTCAGATAGTAGTGGGAAGTGTACAATCTAAAGTTGGAACAGTGAAAATGTCACTGATTTTGAAACAGTTGCATACTTATCAGTGTGAAATAGAGTGTATACACTGTTTTCTATTGATAAGTGTGCCACTGTTCTAAAATTAATTAAACTTTCACTGGTTCGACTTTAGAGAGTATACACATATATTGCAGCAAGCTTTTTTGCCACTTTTATTTGATCAGGTTGCCTGATAAACTATTAAGAGAATTCGTTAATTAGTGAAGGCTTAACAAGAAATTAAAAGCTTTTCACAATTTTTGGAATAAATTAATATTGAATTGAATTACATAAATTGAAAATGCGATATTACATTTAGTAATAAAAAAGACATAATATACATATATAAAGATATATAACAAAACATGAACTTGAACATTATTACATTCAGATAATATGACTTGTATTTATTATAAAAGCAAAAACATTAACGTAATATTGCTATTTTCATTAATTAACATTTCTTAGTTTATTATAGTAACAAAGTTTCATTGATCTTTTTATATAAATCATATATTATCAAATCTTTCTTGGTAAAAATTCGATGAAGCCACTTTAAGTATTGATAATACAAGTTTGAGTTTTTGGAATTTTGAGCAGTAGTTACATTTTTCAATAATTATCAAAGTCCGTCTCTTTCGTGTACAAATATCTTTTAATTAAGGACTAATTAAGGTTGTTGACAATAGGAAGTTAATTTTGCTTAGCATTAATCGATTTTTCAATTAAGTGAGCAAGTCGTACTATTTCCAGATTTTTTATTTATAGAATGTTCTGATGTAATAACTTTAAAAAAAGACTTACGTTGTCAACTTTTTTTTCTACTGTTTATAATACTTTTATGCGCGGAATTAAACTTAAATAATTAAACTTAAAAATTAAGTAACTGGAATGATAAATAAAAAAACAGTTCGCAAAATTGCACCAAAATAAATAAGATTGGAAAAAAATTGTTATGGGAAAATATCTACAATTTTATTCGAATCTTGAATGGAAAATTAAAAAAAAAACTTGTGCAAACATTATACGTCGATTTTTTTTTTCATTCAGATAATCATAAATGCTTATCCTCAATAAGCACTAACCAAAACATACCGAAATCGTTAAATATCTAAAAGTACAAAGAAACTGTACCTTGAACACGAACCAAAAAAAAAGCTCTAAAAGTTCGAGAAAAAAAAACGTCGGCATTGGGCTTCCAACCAAAATCGATAAAGCGATATACCCTACACGTACCAGCGCGGTACAGTGCCGACGCTGCATTAGCAGCTGCATTATGCATTGAGGGCATTAAGCGCCCGGCGCTAAAATGAAAATGAGCCGCAGCACTAATTATCGCCTCCTCCATTGCAGATCGGCACTCGCACACGTTCTCCCTGCTGAACCCGACGCCGATCCGCTCGCTCTCGGAAGTTCGCCGGTTGCACCGCTCTGCCGAGGACAGCGTCCAGCTGATGTCGTCCGAGTGAGTTCGTCGCCACGATGATCGTCGTCGCCGATGATTTTTTTTTTCTCTCTCTGTCTTTCCCACCCTCCACATCCAGCGACAACCCAATCACGTGGATACCTCGATAGCCGCCGGGAAAGCGAGGCGAAGCGAGTGGGCCGAGGGACGGAGGGTCGAGGAGGCGAGGAGGACCTTTAACGGGCCGAGCGGGCCTCGTTTTGTCGTTGAGCGGGAGCCGAGGGTGCGCGCTGAGCGCGGCTCCGCGGCCGCCTGGCAACAATGCCAATTGTGATCAAATCGTCGATTTTCAAGTGGAATTTCACGCTCGATATTGTACCTTTTGTCTTGGAATGAATTGCGCTTTTTTTTTCGCTTGACGGGACGACCGCTAAAAGGTCGGGGTCGATCGGCAATCCAAACGCGATCTTTTTGCGGTGGTAGTTATAGTAGGTACTTCCCGCCGCTGGTCTTTTCGAGTGCGTTTTTTGCCTCAGGGTTTTTTCTTTTTTTTTTTTTTGTTGTTGTTGTTTACTCCGGCGTGAATTTTCCTCGATCAATTCGCTTTGCACTTTTAAATAGCGAGGATTGTTTACGTATTGAATTAAGAAATTGTTAGCGGTTGAATATTTTCTGTTGTATGTGTATTTTGTTAAATTTTTACGTATTGTTTGTTTAAAAAAAAAAGAATAAGTATTACTGGTTTATCATAATTTGTTATAGTTAAACTATACCAATTTCTGTGTATAATTAAAAAAAACGTTTAATTTCTCAATTTCTCACTTACGATCGATTAAAAAAATGCGGTTAAAAAAAATAAATGAAAAAGAAGAGGGAAATTTGCCAAAGAAATAAAAAAAAAAGAAACCGGATACACTGTATTAAATTACTGCAGCAAACCGATAAAAAGGGTGAGTTCAGGGAGAGACGTAATTACTTTTGTAAAGCCTTGAGACAATTTTATTATATAAATATATAAGTAGCAATACCTGTGTAAATAATTTTAAACCCAGAAAAAGGAGGAAGTATACAAGTCGCGTCGGTATAGAATACTCAGAACAAAGTAGACAGCTGCCTTAGCCAAATAAGTTATAACGACGTACTATGCGAAAGGTATGTGCATTTTTTAAGCACGAAAAGTCTCTCTCGAGCCTTTCGTGCAATTTTAGCCGGGCCTACACCTCGTACGACTCTTTGTATTTGCTTAGTTTTTTCTAAGTAGCCCCATCGAATGTCAAAGTTCGCTCCGCGATTGCATTTTAAATTATCCGAGCGAAAAAACCTTCGCAACTTTAATTCGTAGTTTACGTAACGATTACGCGACTCTCGATTGATTTGACGTTAAATCGGGTCGAAAAGTTCGGCGAATAAATTACGAGCGATTAAAAACTGTCGCAAGCATCGGAGCGATGAATTACGTTCGGCTTAAGAAAGTTTGAAAAGAACAAAGAAGTATATCAGTTCGAATCTCAAACTGCTACTCGCTAAGTTACTAGTCATAAAGAGTTTAAAAAAAAAAACTAACGAGAGAAAAATGTTATCGCACATTAAACATTTTTATCCAAGAGCATGCTTAATAAGAAACTTTGAAACTCATTTCTCTCCGAACACTCCATATCTTCCCTACTTCCTTTCTTTCTCTCGTATATCTTCATCCCCTGCGCATGAAAAATAAAAAAAAAATCCGATCGAGCCACGCTGTAAGCAGCCTCGTTTTTTGTAAATGGACAACTTGAATTATGCGTCGTTCAACGATATTTTTGTATAACGTATCGATATATTTCCCGCAAATTGAATTCGCTTGACCTCCCCTCCTTCGCACGATGTGCTATTTTTCTAGGAAAATAATGATAAAAAAAAGGATTTTTTGAAGTAAACTGTGCGCGAGTTAGACCGACGATCGACTTTTTCAACGATCTTTTTCGAAGAGAAAAATGATACAAATGAAATGGACAAAACACTACTTTTTCGAATCCGGGGGAATCTTTTAACTCGCTCCGCGTCGAGGCGTTTATTATATACATGAAGTTGCGCCTCGCGTAATTCCATCCTGTACGATCACTCATTGAAAGCGCGTTCGATTTTTCATGTTCTTCAAATTTATCAAGCATATATATATACACCATTTATAAACTTGCGTTTATCGAGGAAAATGAAGAAGAAAACTGTTTCAATCCGAATTAGCAACTGCTTTATTCTTAATTCGTCGCGACAACATCGAAGTTGTCCACTGTCTCAGTCTCTCTTCACCTCTTTTATCAAGGCTACATGCAAGAAGAATATCTTGTTTTTACTTTTTAAGCGATGTGAAGATAAAAATTATACGAATAAAAAAAAACTATTATTGAAGTAAAATAAAAGAATCATTAACTATTTAAACGTGACTAAAAGAATAAATATTCTACTGAGATATATATGGATATAATATATATTAGCCCAGTTTTCAAGGAAAAGAAAACAGCGTAGGCAGGACCGATAAGAGAGATAAGGAAGAAACAATTACGTTTGAAATTGTTATTATTGAATTTATTGTGAAGTTCATGCTTATACATTTGGCAAGTGAGATTCCGAATCGAACTTATGTCTACATAAATTTGAAGAAACGACACGTAGCATACTATTTAAAAAAAAAAGTTTAAAAAATGAATGATAGTAGTTGTAAAAAAATAATAATAATGTGTACAAACATAAGATACTGTGTATGCACTATGACAATGAGAAAAAAAAAGTAATCGAGAGGTTGTACGAGAAATCTTTTCTATGAACGATTTAAATAAAAAAAATAATAATTACGGGAATATAAAAAAAGGGGGAAAGGATGTTTCTCATTGTTTGCGGTGAATTTATTTTTTAGCGAGTTAAGTTGACGCCTCTAAGATAAAAAAGAAATATACATATATTTTCGAAGTCACTTAAAGACAAAACTATGATATACTATTATTATTGATTCACAAAGTTTTAATCGTTAACGATGATAATAATAGTGAAGAAAAAAACCATTAGCTCAGAAGTTATCATAGTGATCCTTTAAGCAAAAATAAAAAGCTACGAACTTTACACATTAAAAATTTAAGAAGAACGAGGCACAAAACTGATTTCCTATACAGAATATCTTAATTACAATCGAAGGAAGAGATAAAAAAAATGTATAAAGCGTGTTCTCAAGTGTAAAGGAGGGAATACATCCAGATTTAAATTTTTTTTAGAGAATTTATAAAACGAGTCATCGACATCTATAAGGCACAAGAAAGTATAAAAACGACTTTAGTGAATCTAGTTAAAGTATATCGTTACGTGCAGGTTTCTATAGCTTTCTGTGTAATTTACAAAGTATCCTATTAAATTTTCTAAGATTACGGTAAAGTTTAATAGTGCCTATTTGCGTGATTAGTTTATTAAAATGAAAAAGAAAAGAATAATAACTTTTAGATTATTAGCTGTTGATGGTAAAAAGTAAACTATTTTTGCTGGATGTATCCTCTGGTATATGCAACCCAAAGAAAAGTAAAAAATTGAATTAATAAATAAACGAGGCCTACGGAGGAAAAGTTCCATCCACCTTGCGATCGGCCGTATAATTAAAAGTAACTTAATGCACAAATCTTTTAAAGTTGCGATCAGAGTGCGAATCACTTCGACTGGTACAGCGACGTGTATGTACATACCAGTTTCGTTCGAGGTGGCGATCATTTAGGGAAATTTAATTGAACGATTGTTTTGAGGAAAGGTACTTCGGCAAGCAACAAGTATTTTACTCAAGCGTAAACAGAAAGACACCCTTCGATTTAGTAAATGTAATATGGTTTGAATGCGTATAGTTTTCAGGAGATGAGAAAACAATTGAGATTATTGAATTTATGCGAAAGAGGAGTTTCTTTGTCTTTGGGTCGATATGTATATGATCGAAGCTTTTTCTAATTTTTTTTCATCGAAGCTTTCTCAATGAAGCATGGAAAAAACAAAGTAGTCCATACTAATTAAATTAATTACATTTGAACGAATTAATTCGTGTGAAAATTAATTAAGGTGGTTGTCGTGTTACAATCACTTTCAAAAGAATATATTTATTCTTAATTACCGCTATAACACTTTTATAAG
>JAWWEN010055152.1:0-36474 GCA_035582955.1 Sycophila texana | reverse complement strand
AAATTTTACGATACCGCACACTAAAAAGTACATGTCGAATTTTTACTATACTGTATAGCATTATTTAGTGGAAATGTCTACTAAATATTCATATAAGTATATTAAAAAAACCCCGAAGACCAACTTTGTCCCCCGATTAATAAATAATATAGTAATTTTAACACGAAGATTTCTCTCCGTGTAAATACATAAAAAAAAAAGTTACTGTCACGCGCGATGCAAACAAAAAAAAATCTAAAAAAAATTCAAATTACATCGCAATTAATTTGCAAATCGCTTCTTAATTAACGGCGCATTATTCGCTGATTAAAAGCGTCGAGTCGAGCGCGATGGAGCTCCCAAGCCGCGCAGGTCGTCGCTCACGGCGGCAGCGGCGCGCAGGACTTTGACGCGGCGTCGAGTGCACTTCTCCCTTCCCCGCGACGCCGCCGCCGCGGCTGCTGTTGCCGAGCGTGCTCGAGATTGCAAATCATCGCGGCGCGGCGCAGCGCATCTGTCGCCGCTCATTACACGCTTGGCGGGGCTATAAAATTCCGCGGACCCAATATGTCCCTCCGCGGCGCCAAGGAGCCTTTATGTGCACTGCCGTACCTCCGAACGGTACAAAATGCCGGATACAGTTTCACGGGGACGTGTATATACGCATATTTATGTAGGTATATGTGCGCGAGCGTAAAAGCACAGTTTCGAGGTCCGCGGCCGATGGGGTTTCGGTCGGCGATGGACGAGTCGATCTTTAGCTGGAAATACGCGCAAGGGGAAAGTGAACTGAGATTTAATTGGATAACGGTTACTTGAACGAAATATTATTAAAATTTTGAAAGAAAATTATTAAAATTATCCTAAGGAGTTTAAATTTAGAGTTTATATCATGTCGTCCTGTAGGAAAAAACTCTGCAGAATTTTCTTCGCGGTTTTCGCCTGCAAAAAATTCTGCAAAAATTTTAGAACACATTTTTTTTTCTAAAGTACATTTTTGCAGAACTTTCTGTAGAATTTTTTGTAAAAAACTTTCTGCAGAAATTTCTACGGAAAATTTCTGCAGCATTTTCGGCAAGCGAAAGCCTTGTAAAAAAGCCTGCCGGAAATTCTGTAAAAATGACAAATCTGCTGCAAAACTATCTGCAGAAAATTCTGCAAACTTTTTCTACGGGTACGCCTCTAACGAAGAAAAGCACATTTGAAAAAAGGACAATTTTATCTGTCATCTTTAAAACACTAGAGTAAAGTAAACACTTTCAAACCTTGATAAAGGTAGGGTACCACACAAATTATACCATAAGTTTAGCAGGCTCGGAAAGTGTTTACTTGTCTAGTCGTTTTAAAAATGGAAGATTAAAATAGTCCCTTCTTAAATGTGCTTTTCTACGTTAATGGCGACGATGTATTGTTGCAGGCTCACGTATGGTATTATTGCTAAAGTTAGATATACTTAAAGCAAAATTATGTTTTCATAAAAGACTAAAAAGCTAAAATTAAAAACGGTATAATAAAGTTAATTTTGCTGTCTAAAAAAACCTGGACAAAACTGGTCTTGAAAAGGGCATAGTCCTGAAGATTCGCGAATTTCGAGGACGAAAGTCCTCGCCGATGTTATCGCCGAGACTCGCGTCGTTTCGGCGGTGGTATCCACGTGTTTTCCCCCGAGACTCGTGGGAATCTCGTCGCTTGTTCGTTACCTTCCTCGGACCAGTTACGCCTCCGGATTTCATTCTTCTTGATTTATATACGCGCAGAGTCGAACTTGTTTCATCTCTCGGCGCAGGCCGAGCTTCTGTTCGCCGCTCGGAATACGAAGTATGTTTAAAAGTATAAATGAAACATCCCATGCGATATTGCAGTTCACGTTTCGCAGACCCTTTTTTTAAATGCCTTACCTCAGCTCGAATAGAAGTTTACCGTTCATTTTTACGATCGCAGCGATTTTTTTTTTTTTTTTATTTTAAAGAAACCACTATTTTACGATTCTACTTCACGTCAGATTTTAGCGTGGAAATTAATTTAATTGTATATTACATACGAAGAGGCATTTTTTTCGAAATTTGAATTGCGTACTCGTGCGAATTACTATACTCCAAGCATGATTATACAATAAAATCATCGATCTCTAATTTACCTCAGAAATCGAAATGTCTTAAGGAAAAAAAGAGAAAACAAAGTATAGCTTGCGTAGCTGCAGTAGTCTCCAAGTCGTTGAGAAAAAAAGGAGATGGAGGAAGGACGCGAGAGGTGCGAAACCATGAAGCTATAGTGGATTTTTTTTTTTTTTGCGGGGGAGAAGGCGACGCCCGAGTTTCAATCGAATATTTTCAAACGCTTTCACTCGACGTTTGTTCACGAATTAGCAAACCACTGTACATAGATAAAGAGATGGATAGAATCGTTTTGTTGAGAGATAAACAGATATCTACCTCTTTATTTACGACTACAGTAAAATTAATTTACAATAAAATTACAAAATATAATAATACTCAGCAAGTCTTTCACGCTTCGATAATTTGGTTGTAAAATGAATCTAAATAATCGTTAAAATAAAATATTTATTATTTAGATTACGAATCATATCTTTAGTAGAGGCACAACATTATCGTACAGCTTAGTTTAATGCCGCAGAGAGGGAGAGGCAGATAGAGGTCGGAGAAATTACTGTAGGCGCGACTCAATTAGGCGGAATCGCTCTTTGAATTTCGCGCGCGTTTTGGACGCCTTTCCGCGCGGCTAATTGCGGCTTATAATTCGTTCAGTGTTTCCGCGACTGAATCGCGGACGTGGGAATAGTCGGAGCCGCGTGCAGTACACAATTTATACTTGCGAGCTTACAATTATTTTTCGAATACTCTCTTAAACAAAAAAAAAAAACTGTCCGGATGTTGTGAAGCATTTTGAAAAAGAATTTGATTGATTAAATGATAACTTTCCGGTGAAGTAGCGCCAAAATTAAAAAAGTTAATACTTTAATTTGAAAAGTCATTCAGTCAACGTTTATTCAATCTCCTTTCTTAAAAAAGAGATGACCGGATGTTGTGAAGCCTCGAAAAGGTGAATATGATTGGTTCGTGGACCAATACGGCGATATCCAGTATGGCGCCAAAATTCAAAATTTCTAACTTCAAAAATGAGTCATGATAAATCGTAGAAATAAAATGAAAACAACAATAAAATGAATAAATAAATAATAAATGAGTTTGATTAAACAGATCATTGAAATAATCCTCAACTATTTGAATTATGTTTATTTTACATATCGTGTGTTAATAAAAAGTAAATGTCGTATCTAGCGTTAAAAATTTGATCACTGGAAATAAATTATAAAAATCTAAAAAAAAAAAATTATATTCATTACCAACTCGCGGCCGTAAAATCAGGCCGTTGAATTATAAAATAAAACTTTTATTTTTCTCACAGAGACCCGTCATTTCTGTAAGGTAATGCGACTAACAGTGTCTCCATCTCGGCGGCTCTGAAAAGTGAGTCAGTGCCATTCGGCCGACTGTTAGGAAACTACTTGCTCCGTGAGCCTTATGCTCGTTACACTGGGCGATTCCCTCGGCCTTTTTTTTTCCTCTCTCGTAGCGCAACGGCCTCTCTCTTTCTCTCTTTTTCTCTATTCAGCGCGAGCTCTTCGAAGAAAGCACGCGAGCTCTAATGCGCATCTTAATAATAGTCCGAGGTTTAATTAGAGCCGGCACTTCGGCTTTCGGCAAAGAATTTTCCCCTCGAACGGTGAATTGTCTAATTAAAGGATCGGCCGCGTCCGTCTGACGTAAGGTGCAATGAGCAGCAGGAACAGCACGAGGATTCGGATGGCGCCGCCGCATGTGTGAGGTAACACTTCGGCCACTTCGCTCAGTCACTTTACACAATTCCGCGCCTATTAAGACGAGCAAGCAAACTTGCCGCACCGCTAGTACAGTTTTTTATGGAACTAATCGCTAATGGGACTTTACTGTTTGTCTTTTTTTTATCGATTTGGGACTGCGATGTAGTAGAATTCGAATGGGTCTGGACGATTGTACGAGACTTGTTGGTGGTGGAGAAAAAAGAATGAGAAATTTTTCGCGTTAATTGGAAAAGTGTCGTTGTGCCTTCTCAGCTGTCCCTAGAGGATTGTCGGAGCTGCGTGGAGAAAATGATTTTGCAATGCATCTGAATTTTTTGAAGGACTGATACTGATCGACTCACTTTTCGAGTTATCGGAGTCGTTTGATCGGCGCTCGCGGTTCGTGGTTATGCTCACTTGGGCACGTAATATACATTTTTATCAGAGGGGGGGGGCTTTGCTTTCTTCCTTTCATCGTATCCAGCGAATCGTAGTCCTTTCGCCTTTTAAAATGGATTTTCTTTACCTATGCGCAAGCATTTTTCCATTAAAAATTTCAGCGAGAGAAGCTGAAAGCATAAGAATATTGCTTGAATGGAAAAGCTCTTCTACAAATTGCAATAGTCGATTTTACTGTTGTTAAAATTGCAATTTACTGGGAAAGAAATCAAAGTGATACATTAAAAATATTAATTATATGGACTGTTGTCATTTTCAGTAGAATATTTTTCTCCGAGTAGTATAACTCTATTGAATCTTATTTTTCTTAAATTTTTATTTATAGTTTCTTTTTTCTTATTTTATTTTTCTATAGATTACGTAAAAAAATTGTCGCT
Organism: Sycophila texana; assembly: GCA_035582955.1. Lineage (NCBI taxonomy): Eukaryota > Metazoa > Arthropoda > Insecta > Hymenoptera > Eurytomidae > Sycophila > Sycophila texana. The sequence continues at coordinate 31,818 of JAWWEN010055152.1, read as the reverse complement.
TATCACACGAGTCGTTCCAGCCTATCTGAAACATTCGAATTACCAAAAGTCCTCATTTACATTGCAAATGAAACGAATTGGTCGCAGACATGTCTGCATGCGAGCGATAAAATAAAATCTGTCCATAATTTACTAAAATGGCGGTGTTTAGTACCGATATTACCTCCGCGCCTTAATACAACGTTATACATATCAAATTTCAAGGATGCGAGACAGCATTAGGTGTCGCGTTACGGACAATAAATCAATTGCGCCGTCGTGCATTTTTAGCGTCTTTGCGCGAGTTTCTCGCCGCCGCGTCGTGCATGTAACTCTTACATGTAAATAAAAAGAAAAAAACCGATATCGAACAAACGGCTTGGCAACCAATAATGTTCCTGGTGTTTTTCATAATCGGATATAAATATTCATCCAGTATTTTATTTTCACCAAAAGGGACGTAAAGTTACTATAGTTCCTACTCTGAGTGCATAAAGTGTAACTTTACACGCGGTCCAGAGCGAAAGTAACTTCTTTTTCAAGTGAAAAATTTAGCACGAGCCCGTTAGATTTCTATTTAATGGAAATATACATAATATATACATAGTTAAGCATTCAATTTGTCTTCCATACATCAAGCAGAATATTATTATCCAAAAAGCGAATTTCATCCCAAAGGGACTATAGACTAGTTCTGATCATTTCGCAATTCCACTATAGCCATTAAATAAACTACTAAGTGGACGCAATGCCCACCATAATAATAGGACATATCAAGCTTTTATTCATACCAAATCGAAACCGCACCGAATCGAGCTTCGAAATTCGCTAATGCATAGAAATCCAACGAGGACAATTTGCAAAGGCGAAATTCAGCATCGTACTCTGCCGCGCCGCAGCGTTTAAATTTGACGCCGCTGCTGATTGATGTTGATTCGCGTTTGAAATGCGATCACGTTTGCATCAGGCGATAAAAGGATCCGTGACCTAAATAATGCATCGGGCATACCGCGAGTGCACTTGCCGCTACTACAATGCCGCCTCTTCCCCTCGTTCAGCGCCCGCTTGAAGAATTTCAATCGTTTTGAGTATACAACTCCTCCCGTGCGAACTTCAAGCTCCTTTTTCCTGGCTTTTAGAAAAGAAGGGAGAGGTTTCGATTCGGCGGCCTCAGCCACGTCAGAAATATAAAATGTAGATCCCGCAATTTTGCAACTCGCGCGTTGTCCGGTGATTTCGAATGCTCACCGGATGTGATGAAAACCGGTAGCGAGATTAGGTGTGCTCGTATACACTGTTTAAAATGTACGGAACTTCCAACTGTTATTTGGCTTTCGAAATGCTTTTCTACTATATGCCACTGATATTATCTGTAATGCTATTCAATTAAATGTTTATTCGACGCGTGAGGTGTCTATTGTTATCGTTCATTTTCATGTCATCATAATTGCAACTGGCAACCAATAGTCAAATTGAAACGTCTATGTATGAGTCGGTTGAAATTTATCCTATGACTTTCAATTTAATTAATGCATTATCCCATTTCTATAACATCTTTATTAATCAGTTGATTACTATAAGTACGTTTAGATATATATAGTTTTATTAATCAGATGATATTATATGTATAGTTACATGTAATTTTATTATTAATCAAATAATACTATAGGAACATTTATAGATATATAATTTTTCGATACGACTTTGCGCACACTCGCTCAGAATCAGCTGCGCAAAATCGTATCTTGCACACGTTGTGTCGAAAAATATGGTTCGATACTTGTGCGAGGAAATGATTTTAACCACGTGTGACCTTTTCAAACGTCAAACGTCACACGAGGTTAAAAATTACTTTCCCGCACATGTATCGAAATGTATTATTATTAATTAAGTGATATACTCTAGACAAAATTAAGCCAAAAAAGCTACGATTGTAAGCGAAGCAAAATAAGTTTGATTGATCAATTAGGAGTTTACTTCGGAAGAAGCAAGTAATGCACTAAAAATATATGCATCGCACCATCAGATTAAAACGCGCGTAGAGTGTTTAACCTAAAATCGCGAGCAGGTATCGTAACTCAAGTGAGCGAAATTTCCAATTACGTTATCGTCGTGGCCAATTGTCCTCTCACTCGCGACGAAAGAAAAAAAAACAGCAGAGGAGGATGTAAAAAACGCCTTTCACCGAGCAAACGCGTCGGACTCGTGCTGATTGCGACAAATTGGCGAGGCATCGGGGCCGCGTGGGAAGGCGTATGCGATTGTCGGATGCACTGTTTTGAGCGAATTGGAACCTTTGAACTGTCATCTGGGCTACTTCGCCCTGGACCAATTTATTAGGACTATCAAGTGATAGGATGCGATTGTATTATATAACAATTTTTGTGAACTAGCAAAGCAAACAATTGTAAAGTATTAATAGATGATTTTTATACAATAATTATAAAAATATATAGAGAATTGCGATGATAAAATAGTGTAAAAATTATAAAAAGATTCTGAGAAAAGTGACTATTGATGTATCATCGCGGATAAAGTATTCGAACAATGATGATGGGTGCGAACCCATCAAAGATCGATGAGCCATTGAGAATCGAGTAATAAAGATTTTAAAAAGATGCTTCAATGGATATTTAAATGGAAATTACTTTATAGCACAATACAGTTTCACAAAAAGAGTTATAAAATAATTTTAGTATTTAATAAACGATAGCAGGATGCTATGTAGCTATTTAAAAAGAAATTTTATTAAATGACGACAACATTCAAAATGTTTCATTGCAATACGTTAATACTTACAATTAGTCTAATACGTAGGTATGTGTTTTGTAGAGAATATTATTTATACAAATTAGTAAGAGAAAATAATGATGCTTTTATGATTTATATTTTTCACTTAATATAGAAATTTAGTCGCGCGCTTGATTCCTAGTATATGCAAAAAAAAACGCACGCAATGCGTTGAACGTTGCTAATAATAAAATAACGATACTTTACAACTATTTATATTTTGCCACAATCGCCTCCCTTCGAAGTTATTCAATTTCCGCTTGTTTAAAGACTACCAGTCCCGCCAACTGCACAGAATGCAAAATCGAGTAATCGTTTATCAAGAGATATGCTAATTCGATCTCCGCCGCGGAACAATCGAATGGGAAGAAATAAAGTTAAGGAAGCTTGCAGAACGTCTCGCGGCTCTTACGTAAAATCCCCGAAGGCTCGCGAGTCCCGGTGGAGCCGACGAAAGATGCATCTTTACTTTAGCGCGGTCTCGCCTTTTTTCGCTGCGGTCGCCGCTCGCGCGCGATAAAACCCGCGCATAAATTCCGCAGTTTTCCCCGTCAAAATTACAGCGTGCGACTTGACTCTCGGTCGCCTCTTCTCTCTCCCCCGTCGACTCGACTCCGGCTACACCTACGACCATGATTACCGGAGTCGTCCGCTTGTCGGGCCTCTCCCCCTTTTTCTCGTGCGTTAATGCCGCGTCCCTCTTACTCCCGTTGCTCGGGGAGGGATTCCTTAAAATCGCGCGATTTTTTTTTTTCTTCTTCGTCCACCGTCGGGGTACTCTCCGGTTGGGCTACCTATTGGCATTGAAATATCCGTTACGAGTTTCTGATAAAAACTGATGAATTTGCGTCACGGCTTTAGCAGTCATTCCGATTCGCGGGCACGCGCGCGAAGAAAGACTTTTGCACAAGCGCGCCGGTGCGCAAGAGTCATACGGTACTCGGAACATGACTAATTCAAGCGAATTTCAGCGTTTTTCAGTGCCCCGCGTAAAACGACGATAATTTCTTTTACCGATCGAAATAAAACGCCGCAATCGAAGGCGCGTAAAAAAAGATTTAATTAAGATTCGCACGTGTACACTACGAAGAAGGGTTATACATTTTTATGGTCAATTGTAAATAATCGTCTTGTATTTTTTAAATGCTTTTATTGTGTCGATGCCAGGCATTATAAGTAGGACTTCGTTTGGATGAAGGATTTAAGGCGAAAATTCGATGCGAATAATAATAATATTTAACTTTGAAAAATCGAAGATTGTTACACGTCTCTCTAATTGCGGCAATATATTAATAAAATAACTATTAAGTTTAAAATATTTCCAATTATTTTAAGATTTTTTTTTTGTTAAACGAAGGTGTAAATAAATGTGTAAATGTGTAAATAATCAAATCTCAAAAATTTTGAGGGGATTTTGCTAGTAAACGAAAATATTTTTGCGGAATATCTTGCGGTTCCACGACCTCAAGACGATATTTCACTAAAGTTACGATGGCCAATTGCGATGCACGCGGGCGTCCCTCCGCAGAAAAAGAAGGTTCGACCGTAATCCCTTTTCTTGGTCTGGTGTGCCTCCCCTTCATTTGCATCGAAACGCGGCTACGTGCAAAAATTTTCTCGGACCAAGTGTGACCGAAGACTAATTCTGCGTTTCTCTCTGTTTCAGGATTCATAAACTGCAACGCCAACGCGACGCTACAGTCACTCGCTCAGTTACACGGTGAGTCTTATCTCTTATCTTTCGTAAGTCCTCCGTTTTTTTCCTTTTTTGTTTGCTGTCAGTCATTGTCTGACTAAAATTCCGAAAATCTTACGGTATTTCCTGCGTGACTCCGTTTGAGTATTACAATTTCTTCTTCATTTATTTTATTTTTTTATTTGCATATTTATTAATAAATGGGAGTTACACTTTACGATAAAATTTCTCTTAGTATATACATATAAAAAATTACAGAAGAAATCTGTTAAAGTATATGCATCGCATAAAATTCTCTGCACACCTTTTAAAATGAAGTTACTGAATAATTTACGTATAAATTGCATTAACTTATCGCGAATGGATCGATACACTTTAAATGAAGAAAATAAGCGCACAAGTCATGTTTCAATGATTTGCCGGCTTAATCGCAAAATCGCATCTTCACGCTTAATTTACGTACTTCTTATTTACGAGCGAAAAAAGTATGCGCGAAGAACGCGAAGCAAAAAAAAAAGAGAGAGAGAAAGTAAAATTGCTCCTTAAATCATATATTTCCATTTGAAGATGCTGGAGATAAAAACTTCAAGCCAGTGTATTACGGTACGTTTGAAAAAAATTGTTTTACCGTTTAATTTTCGAGTTGGCGATAAATCGAAGCAAATCGCCAGCGGTACGAAGCGAAATCGAGTCAATTTTGGGGTACTCGTAGCGGAAAAAAAGGAAAGACAGAGAAAAAAATCGTCAATATGTCGAGTGGCTTTTCTCCTCTCTCTTTCGGCTCTCGTCCCGAAACGACGAGCTCGACAATTGGCGCCAATATCGGCCGAATCCAATCGAAAACGCTAAGTACCCGCACTTGTCTCTCGCTCTTTTTTTTATCTCTCCTTTCGCTTTCTGCCTCTTTGTCACTTTTATTTCCCGGCGAAATGGCTTTTGCCGAAACACGATTAAATTAGCCCTCCGGAGGTACAACTTGGTGCCGAAATTTTTGGAAATTAAAGCTTCAAATTTATTTTTAATGTACGTCATATTTATCTTTAGAATTTTATTGCAGCGTTGAAATTATTTCCGTAAACCGGTCATGTCTGCGAATCAAGAAAAAGAAAGTAATTGAGCTTCAAGTCATTAGAGTTATTCATTTTATTATTTACTTATTTATTTATAAAAATTCAACAGGATATATAATCTTTCATGTAAAATAAGAACATTATGGTTATAAAAATCTAATTCTTAAATATTTCTGATTATATTATTACAAATACTTTAATGAGAAAACTTAAAATGTCATCATCATTTATTTATGGAAAAATAAATTCAGTTTATTGTATATCCAGAATAAACAATGAGAATCGCGTAAACAAGTGTATCTCAGCATAATTTATTCAATTAAACCCGCGGAATTTAGAAAATATGAGTGAAAAAAGCAGCATAGCGCATGATTAATAGCTTACTAGCCTACGAAGCAAGAGAGAGACATTTTTTTCTTGTGGCCAGCCGCTCGTCGGTCTCCCAAAGAATGCGCAATATATACGCGGCGCTCGTCCTCTCGCATATTATCATACATATTGCCCGGGCCCTCCTTTCTCCGTCTTTATTTTTTTTTCTCCCGGACTCCTCTTTTCGCCATTTCCCCGCGTCGCGTCGCGCGAGCCGCGCATATATTGCGCCGCGCCCGCGACGAAGTCGGCCGGCGTCTTTGACTTCTGCCAGCCTCGCCCGAGGATATGCACCGCAAAAATCGCGGGAGTCCGAAGGGACAGCGTCTGATGTTTATTCCGGACGAGAGAAAAAAGAAGAGTTTTTCCCTCCTAAATTTCGACTCGCAGTTGGCGCGATCTTGCGCGGAGAAATTTTCGGATCTCGGTGCAAGTGTGGGGTTGGTTGTTTCGAAAATAATAAATTTCTTTTATTTTGCCGAGCGAAATTCATCGGTGCGCGTAATCAGCTGTGCTGGAAGTACTTTATGTATCTCTTAAATAATTTGAGTATATATTTATGGAAGGGCGAACATACAGTTTTACGAGGGCTCAGAATAAATGCGGTTGCTTGTTTTATTTTTCGACATTAAAGTGGTATAAAGATTCCTTTTTGGCAGTATTGCATATTATATACGTATTTTTTTTTCTTTTCTTATTCCTGGGATGGTATGTGTAAACGAGTCGGTTGCGAAGCGCAAACTGATATACTTAGATCGAAGACTTGGAACCGTACAAATTTTCGTAAAATATTGCATCTGGAACAATAAAAGATTATAAATTTTCTGGTATTTCTGCTTTTAAAATATAATCTTGTATACATGACGTACACAGTACTATTTGTAAAATAAATAGTACTTTGAAAAAAAAAATTAAAGTAATAAATTACTAGTTAAAAATACTATTTAGAACACTATTTAAAGAGTCTCGAAAAGACTGAACCGAAAAATTCTTAAGTTTCGACTACTAATTCTGCATTTTTTTTTTTCAATATTGATAGCCATTATGAATTAACGATGAGTATAAATTAATAAGGAAGAACTGTAAAAATTTAATCTTAAATTAATATTCGTATTATGAAAAAAAAATTGAGGGTAAAGTCGGTGACGGCGCGGAGGAAGCGTCGTGGGGATTGTGTGTGTTCGTCGCGTCAGCGGAATTCCTTGGCTTTTACGCGATTCCACGCGATCATTTGCGCTGACGTTTATAAAAGAGGAGAGAGAAATAAACCGCGCTCGCGATTGAGTCTTCCGCTCTCTTCTCTCTTATACGCCTTCCTTCTGGATACTTTCCCTCGTGAGACAACGAGCGAATCAGCGGATTTTTTTTACACATCGCGAGCGCCAGTTTTACAAACAGTTTTTTACTTTCCTTTTTTTCTCTCCGGAGCTGTAATATTGAATTTCTACCGGAGTACCGCCTCTACCGCTGCTTCTATTTTAGGGGCTTCGGAATTTCGTTGTTTGCTGTCGCCCAGAGTTGATGGAGTGTTGAACATTTTTTTTACAAATTTTTTTTGGTAAATAGGATATTTTTATCGCTCGATTTATATATATGTAAAATGTGTTATGTTAAATAAATTAAAAAAAAAAAAAGTAGAGATAACTCATCACCTTTGTTTTAGTACGCTGATATTCAAATTTCGCGCTTAAACGAACGCGCGCTAAATTTGAAAATTCGAATTTCCTTTACCTCCATCCAGCAAGAAGCAATGCCAAAAAAAATTATAGCACTGCTACAAACTTTATTGCTGGAACGTACTAAACGAAACTGCTCTACATATGCGAAATACGAGTTTCAAATTTCGCGCTCTATTTTGACGTTGACGCTGAAAAAAGTGTCGACGTGAATATAAAATATTGCACCTCTAACAGGAAATAAATGACGACATCATTCACCTACGACCACAGCCGTCAAAATAGAAACGCGAAATCACGAGCTCGTTCGCTCGGCCCCGCGCAAAGGGTTAGGGCGCGCAGGAGGAGGGGACGCTCGGTCGGGCGGAAAGTGGGCACGAAATCGATATAAAACTCAGCGTCGGTTTTTCGCTGACATCCGAAACCGCAGCCAAGTGGCGCATTAGAGCTAAAAGCCTTTCTCGTCCCTCGAACCCCCGACGGGCCTACGCAGCGTCGTGCCGCACTGTTTTCCCCGAATTTCCGTGCACTAGCACATGTTTGCTCGGAGCCATTTTTTTTTATAGGGGAGGTGATGTGCCTCGTTTCACGTCGGAAGCGCGCAAAAAGCGCGCGGAGGTGACAATCCAAGAGATCATTGGTTGCTTGGGGAGATTTGCGGTGTTGTGCGTATTCCATTCCCCCCCGTCTTTTTGCGGAGATGAAGTGGTGGGCTGATTTCGTAGTAGCGAATATTAACTTCTGAATTTATACACAGATAAGAAGAATTCTTCATGACAAATTCACTGACTTAATAGTTAATGAATGTAACTTTAAATCCCACCAAATAATTAGGAATTATTAGTTAAGAAATGGATTATTTGTTGTAAGTAAGCGTGGCATTAAAAGAAATAGTGTATTAACTGTTAATATAATATATTTCTGTACTGCTAATAAAAACTTATTTACTTGTAACGAACGACATGAGAAAATTGACTGTCAAATACACGACGATTTTTTCTTGAATAATTTTTTTTATCTGTGTACAGTTGTATTTGAAGGGTCTGTGTCTGAATTTGTACGATGAATTACATTTTAATTCAGTAAGATTACTAAAATTATTTGTTGATTTGTTGTTGAATCGACTGACAGTGCAAAAATGTTTAAGGCTAAAACAGGCAATACTACCAACATTTCTTTATTGTAAGACGACGTTTCGACTACATTTTTATTTTTTTAGTAGTCCTTTACAAGTAGAAATTATCACATTACATGATCTAAAAATAATTGATTGTTGTGTTAAAACAACTCGTCAGTATAACGCCTATATGATTTAGTACCACTATACCATAGTCATGGGCGATATAATGACGAGTTGTTTTAAGACAACATTAAATTATTTTTATAGATCATATCTGTGATAATTTATACTTTCCAAGGATTACTAAAAATGTAATCGAAACGTCGTCTTAGAATAATAAAGAAATGTTGACAGTATTTTCCGTTTTATTATTCATCCTTATAAAATGATTTGTTATCTATATCGCATTTGTTTATTAAATTTGAATGTACTAAACAGGCGTTAAAAAGGAAAAATAGCATGACCACTCGATAATATAGAAATTGAATAAACTCGCAGGTAACAAAAGGATTTCATAAAATATTTACAGTAATAAATACACTTATCCGCGCGCGTCAGGCGCAAAACAGGACGTTACAGCGTTCCCAGCCGCGACAAAACAATCGCGCCGACAATGAAAGAGGAATCCTTTAAAACACACGTAACTTGGCGAGCACCGGCGAACAACATCCTATTAGTAACCTCGCAATTAATTTTTCCGTTCGCTCGCGGCAGATTTTTTCCCCTTTTCGCGCCTCGGCCTTGGCTCGTCGCTACTTCCGGAATCTGCACGCGCAACATACCCACGACTATAGCGCGTTCGGATCGCGATCGGAAAATCTTATCGGCGTTTCCTATACACGAAGAGTAGCATATCCGAATTTCGAGGCGACGAAAACTGATTTTCTGTGAAAAATGTAAATATATGTTATCAGTATTTCTCTCGTCTTGGGTGTGGAAACTATTAAATTTGCTATCTCACCGTGAAGATTGCATAAAATTTCTTCACTTTGTCGTAAAGACTATAGCAGATTTCTCCTTTCGGCCACGAAGTCTGGCAGATTCTTTACTTTTCTGCGACGACTACTAAATTTAAATTTTTCCGTAAGATAAGGAGGTAGGTATGTTAGTCTTCTTTGTAGGAAGTATATAGATTTTTGTAGGAAGCAAAGACGTCCGTCCGACATTATTTTTGTCTTTTTTTTTTCTTCTTTCTGCGCAAGTAAAAAAAGGTCGCAAGGTGTAGGAAGAAAGTCGCAAGCTAATTAAACGACGCGATTCGATAAATAATTTATCAGAAGAAAGCGAGCAATTTAATGTGGATCATGCGCATTTAAGGAAAGCCAAATTACCCCGGGAGTGGCTTGTGTAGGAGGTAGCGGTAGAATCGGGAAAGTCAAGTGTCGCGCGATTAGAATCTTTAATTATTCGAGTTTGCTGTGCATTGCACTGCACTCGCGTTTACGTAATCATTTATCGTGGAGATTAAAGTAGTCCTTGCGACGTTTACTTACTTGTCTATAAAAATTGAATTGCACTGCACTGCTAACTATATTAGTAAATAAAATTTGCAGTATTAAATTAAAAATTTTATTGCAATTAATAACCTTAAAAGTGACAAGAAAAAGATAAAGTAAAGATAAAGTGAATCTCCAACGTTGCCAAATTTTGAAAATGTTCCGAAAGAATTAATTGCCGTTGAGTGTACATAATCCCTAATTGAAAAATAAATCATATTCTGCATGCCCTCATAATTTAATCCCGATCGAAGTGTTTAATTTCACACTTAATTGAATAAAAATTGAAAATCCTCCTCAAGAGTCATAGAAATGATTAAACATTACAAAATCCCCGCGAGTCGAATCCACCGCACAGATTACCCACGACATTAGCGTCTATTTACGTACACATTACATCGAAGATAAAAAGAAAATCGAAACTTTCACCGCGCAGAGCACTCGCATGATCCCGACGGCGAGGAAACGACTGGCACTCGCGGACAGTCGAGAATCGCGAGCATCGCGAGAGCCTCGTTAATTTTCTCGCGCGCCGAGCATCAGCTGGGATTCCATTAGCGGGACACGTCGGCCGATCGGAAAAGCCGATCGGCGCGCGCGGGGTCCCCTCATTACGCCTAGCCAGGCGGGCAAAAAGCGCGCCGCGCGTCGGGAGCAAAAGGGAATCGATTCCACGGCGGTGCGGCGTCGTGAGCGCGAACTGCCTGGCACGTAAGCGCTAACGATTCCTGGAGGCCTTTGGCCTCTCGCCGAGCGAGCCTTTGTGTGCGCGAGCGAGCCCCGCGCGAGCAAGCAAATCCCATTATGTCAGCAGTAGTCCGGGAGAGCTGCCTCTTTCTCGGGCCCCGGCATCTGAATTTATCGAGCTTCCTCGCTACTTACCCTCTCTCCCCCCGACCCCCGCCCCGCAAAACGGCTTTCGTCGATTTAACGTAGTTCCTCGAAATTTGAAAAGATGAGAGCGGCTGTGAGATGATTGGTTGTGCCTTTAACAATTAATCAATTTTTTTTTTTAGTTTTCTTTTTAAATGTAGAATAGTACGATCAAGCTTTTATAGAAAAGAGAATTCGTGTAGTAAATTTAGGACAATATTTCTTGAAAGATTTGACAACTGAATTGTATGTTCGAATCTACTAGATATTTCTCGAAAACTAAATTCACTGTACAATTTAAAATAAATTTTTAGTTCATTCAAAGAAATATTTATTTATTTATTTATTTATATAACAGACGGAATTTTAAGCCCTTTACAAAATAACAATCGAAAAATTAAAATTAACTTAAAACTAAATAAGAAAGTTTTGTAGAATAATATGATCAAGCTTTTAAGTATAGAAAAGAGAATTCGTGTAGTAAATTTAGGACAATACTTCTTGAAAGATTTGACAACTGAATTGTATCTTCGAATCTACTAGACATTTCTTGAAAATTAAATTCACTGTACAATTTAAAATAAATTTTTAGTTGATTCAAAGAAATATTTATTTATTTAACACTTAGACGGGCTTAAAAGCCCTTTACAAAATAACAATCGAAAAATTAAAATTCACTTAAAACTAAATGAGAGAACTTTAGCAATTAGAGAAATTAGAGAATATTTAGCAAATATTTACAGAAATATTTTGTTAAAATTACTAATGTATTTTTATAGTACGCCTAGAGTTTTGCCTGCATTTTCGTACATTTCGTAGCCAGGTGTTATATCGATCCGTGTATATTTATCAAAATGATATGATTCCAAAAATTTTATACATTTTTTATCTTTCCTTTACAAGATTTCTTGATAATTAAAATTTATAAATATTCAAAGAATTATTTTCTCAGATAAATAAAATCAGCAAATTAAAATTTGCAATTTGCTCTTTACTTCCTAGTATTTTTCATTTTTTATAATTCTATCGATTTAGACATTCACCGGATCAAATGCCATATTTGTATAAGTTATTATAATTTTATTACAGTAATTAGAAATTAAAATCATTTTTTATCTCAGTCTGTTTAATAATTCCAGAGCATTTAAAAAGTATTAGAACATAATTATCTACGATGCGTCATTTTGTAAAATTTGTTTATTGTTCTGAGTGCGATTAAAATATCGTGTATATCTCATCATTTTAAGCATTAAGTATTGCAATAAAAAATGTCTATAAGATAAAAATGGATTTAAATCATTTTTATCCAATTAATCAATTGAGACATATTTCTTTTCTCGCCTCGTCAATCAGGATGTCGATCTGAAATTAAGCCCAGACCTTCGCGGAGCATAACTCACCCGTGAATTTTGAAAGCACGCTCATTATTTAGATCATAAACTACCCGTTCGGCATTCCAAAAAGTCACTTTCTCACATGCCGCGAGGGGAACAGGTTGTAGAACTTTCAAGAATTCCACTGCCATAAGTCTGCTCCACTTGGCGTTGTTCGACGCGCGCACCCAGAGCCAGATTCGCGATGATGAAACAATTCGAGATGTTGCGAGCGCAAAAAGGAATCCGCCGGAAGTCGCGAGCCGCAGTGTCTCCGCCTTTTTTTGCGGAGGACCACTGCATTCGACTCTTTTGGAGGTTCGCACCTCGCCATCCGAAAGTGCGTTGCGTCACGATTCGCGGTCCGCGCCGAATCCGCCGAGCTAAAATTGCGGGGCAATTCTCGCTGAGCTTCTCCGGCAGTTAAAATGTATTTATCGCGTTGGAAATCTTATCGCCGTCGTTCAATCGTAACGAGCGCTTTGCACGTTCGCGGAAAACAGTAACACCTGTTAAATGGGTTTTTAGCTTTTGTAAATTTTAATCTCCAGCTTTCAAAGTGCTTTAATTTCTGGCGAAATGCTGCTCATTTTCAGACTGCGCGGCGCAGTAAAGGGAAATATTAAGTTATCGTCGTAAGGAAGTGGCCGACTGCCTGGCTAAAGGCTAAATGAAGATCGTAAAAGCGACGCTAATTGAAAATAGCCGTGAAAACATTTAAAATCCTTCCGCTTTTGTTATATCCAACGGAAATTAACTATAAACCCATTGTAAAAGCCTTGACGTCATTTTGTCACAAAAACATTTAATTGGTCAGTTGCAATTGGATACGATTTTTCAACAGAAACGTAGATTTGAGAAACTTTAGTTTTGCTCGTCATCGTCTCTTGTCCTTTAAAATAATCAGACCATCTTTTAATTATTCTTTTTGCAGCATCATAAAACCATTTAGAGCGCAAAATTAAAAAAAAATTTAATACCAAATTTCACTTATAACAAAAAAAGCTTCACGTACACTAAAAAATTTACTAATCAATTCCGTTATAATTCAGATTTTTTGATTACTCAGATACAGTGCGCGAAATTTAAAAAAAAAACACTAATGCAAGATAAGAATACTAAACGATTGACATTATAATTTAAAAAAAAAAATAAATAAATTAGAGTAGAGTAATAACATTGAAGGTACGTAAACTGAATTCTTCAACCTCACGAGTAAATGAACGAGCCAACAAGAGCCAAAGAAGACGGTCAATCTCTCCTCGCTCGTGTAAGGCCGGCACTTAGCAGCCATCCTCGCGGGGAAAGCCCGGGCATATATATTCATAGATGCCGAGAATTCGGGCGAGCTTCTGGGCGTCGCTGACGTCGCTGAGAGAGTAACCCCCTTGGCTAGTTGCATATTCAGCGAATGCAGATTTCGCCAAGCTTTCGCCGGCTCGCATGCACGTACACACACACAGACACGTACCCTACGCCCAGATGGCCGACGAAACAATACATTAATTAGCCAACCCTTTCGACCCCCCACCCCACCACTTTTCCGACGGCGGCGTTTCCGAGGCACGCGCCGGCTATTGTTTTGCAATTTTTATCAGCTGATCGCCGTAATGGAAGGGAAATCGACCCGTCCGAGAGACACGAAGCGATGGGGGGGGGGGGGGGGTTCGCTCTTTTTTTTGAGCTTCCTTTGCATTTGCATGCGGAGATCCGAAACTCGATGTGCTTTTAAATGTCATGTGCATGATTGCTCGGTGTTTACATTTGAGTAAGCGTGTTTTGATTGAATTGTAAAATTGGTATTGACTTTTACTGACAGCCTTGCGAGGGTAGCGGTTTTTCAAATTGCAGCTTGACTCGCCGAATTAAAATTAATGATTTTTTAATATAGTAAATAAAGTAATAATACTTTAATTTTAATTTTAATTCAGTCTTAATATATATCCATTATAGTACACTGAGAAAAAAGTTCAGTAATCACAATTAACCATTACATACTTACTTTAACTAATATTTACTAATTTATTACTTAACTAATATTTATTAATTTATTTCAATCAAATATCAGTTGAATCATCTAACTGTTAGTTACGATTACTGACCTTTTTTTTTCAGTGTCATACACTGAAAATAATTGGTAATTTTAAGTAAATATTTACTTTAATAGTATTTGTTAAATATTTCTTTGAATCAACTAAATATTTCTTTAAAATTAAATGAATTTATATATTTGTTTCTAAATAAATTTACAAGTTTCAAAAAATAATTACTTGATTCAAAGAAATATTTAACAAGTGCTATTGAAGTAAATATTTACTTAAAATTAACAAATTTTTCTCTGAGTGTAAACTGAAAAAAGTGAAATGTTAATTGATCTTACTACAAACCTTAGTAAACCTGAATATAGTAATTGTTACCAGATTTATGGCATCTGTTACTATCTTTTTTAATAACCGTTTCTACTGTCGATAGAACAAACTACTAGGAAGTTACAGTAATTTTCTTATAGCAAAAAGTACGAAAATCTATAGCCAATTTAAATAATCGTAGTAATGTTTACAAGACTTTTTTGTAAAGCTTATTAAATGTAATTCAAATTTGCAATAAAATGGTGCAGGTTAAAATAATTAAAATTTTAACGGTAATGTTTACTTTTTTATTTCTACTGTGCGCTATTTACCACGAGAAAATCTAGTAACCTTCTCGCAATGGTTAAACTCCTTTTTTTTTTAATACTAATAGTAATCCCCTAAAAACATTCTCTTCGCGATCTAAATACTCGAGAACTAAAATTTTCAATAAATTTTTTTTTTATTTAAAACCCCAATAAATCCGAGAAGCGTTGCTTTCAACAGGCTCGAGTGTCAGTTCGCCCGTGAGGCTCTCGACGACGCTGCTCATTTTCCGCGCCTTTCTGCGCAGCGAAATCGATCAGTCGGCAAAGCCGCCTGGGAGGCAACGCCTGGGCATCGATCCGCGTCCGGCCGCAATCTTCCCCATAAGTACTCGGGTCCACTCTGGCGTCTCTCCCGCGCCCCGACGGATACCCCCCCAGGCCATTTTCTAGCCCCTCTGTACCACCACTCGCGGTCTCAGCTTACGCCCGATCGAGCAGGATTAAAGTAAGCAGCGGCTGGGCCCCTCTCACCGTCTCTATAAATATTGAGCGGAGGCATCCCCGCGCGATTTATGGCCGCCCGAGGAGTCCGCGCGAAAAGCCCCGATGACGCAAGTCGCGCCTGACAAGGGAATGATTGCTCGCTTAATTCGCGGTTGGTAAAAATTTACGGGTTTCTGCGCTCGGCTGCTTCGTCGGCTCGGTGTCATTCAGTGGGTGTTTTACTTGAGTTCTGTTACTTTAGGAGAGAGCTGCTGAGAAATGCTTCGGAATTTGTAGATTATTGGCGAAATTTTCACCCTTAATAAATTTTAGACAAATGATTGAATATATAACAATACCTAAATTATAAGTGTTTATTTGTAAACCGATTATTTGAAAATATATTTTAGAATAATAAGAACATTTAAAAAGTGAGATAATCGATGAATTTAAATATTAAATTCACGTTAATTTTTTTTTAATTTTAACACTAGTTAATCTGAAATTTAGTTATTAATCAAGCAAATGTTGTTTTCTTTAAATACTTTATAATATCTGTCATAATATCTTATCGTATTTTTTTTAAAGGGAATCTTAAGAATTTTAATTATAATAATTCCTTATATGAATAATAAAAATTGTATTAATTTGAGATTATTTTGTATGTTTCAGGTACGTAAAATTATTTGTGCTGTACTTTGATATTTTTGGTGAGTGCATGCACTGTGACAATACTCAGTTTTCTCTCATAATAAGCTGAAACTTTAAAAAATTGCAAAAACCTCGGAAAAATCGAAATAATTGCGTAATACAAAAAAAAAAAAGTATGCAAATTTGTTTAAACGATAACTTTTTCGATTAAATTCGTTGAAATATAGCAAATGCTTAAATTAAGTTTAATAAATTTTCCATTCATATTTTAAAATAATGTTTCCTCGATCTCGTGCATTTATAATACCGAATGACGTCAGGCTCGGTGCGTACGTCGAAGAAATCGCGACAAATCTAAGAAAATAGAGATAACCCAGAAAAGATTATGTACAGTTGTTTCCAAGTCACATTTTTGCATTGTGATTCTCAGACGGAGAGCTGGTAAAAAAAGAGAAAAATGAAAGTGTAAAGAAAACCATACGTAAATTCGCTGATTTTCTCATTTACTTTGAGCTCTTTGAAGATCTCGGCAAACGACTTTGAAAGAAAACTTATAGCACACGAAAAGTGCAATAAATTTTGCATTAAACATCGCCTATCCACACCAATGCGAAACCTTCGTAACTGTTACGAACCAGAATATTCATGGGCAATTTAATGCAATATCTCAATTTCCATTCGGACTTTTTATTTTATTCTTTCTGAAATGATGAAAAATTCAAAAATTCAAATTCTTACGTTACGTCGAATTACGCTTCCTCCTTTCTCTTTCCAGTTTTTTTTCTCATATCCTACAAATCTTTTATACCACTTTGTACTTCTTTTAATTAGTTTCCTTCGTTTATTCAGCAACAAGGAAACTACAGTGATTTTAAGATTAATCTAGACAAATTCACTACAAATTTGTATAGATTGTTAAATAGTTACTTAAAATAAAAATAATTAAAACAATTAAAAACATTATTTCCAATATATATTAATTAACGAATGAGTTAAATATAAATATAAATTTTGTAATATAACTTCGGCGCTACTTAATCGAAAAATTATCCAAAGCATCCTTGCCTTTATTTTTTTTTGTTAAGGATAAAAAAAAAACTTCCAGAAAACATTACATAAAAATTTTCAAAAGATAAATAACAAAAT
Source organism: Sycophila texana (assembly GCA_035582955.1). Classification (NCBI taxonomy): domain Eukaryota; kingdom Metazoa; phylum Arthropoda; class Insecta; order Hymenoptera; family Eurytomidae; genus Sycophila; species Sycophila texana. The sequence continues at coordinate 14,479 of JAWWEN010055152.1, read as the reverse complement.
ATTTTAAATAGAAAATATTATTAGATTTTAAAATTGAGGAAGCTAACTGCTAATCTATTAGCGGCGGTTATTTTATTAATCATTGAGAGGATTATTTAAAGGTCCAGTCTTGAAACGAGAGAAAATATACAGTTTTTACAATAAAAGCTACCACAATAATTATGCTAAAGTTTCCTACAAAATAATTATATTTCACGTTTTAAAAAATATCTTCCTCGATTCTTTTCTCAGAGTACACTTAAACTCCTCCCTTTTTATTTTTATACTTATCCCGAACAACAAACTTCATGTCCATTTAATAGAAAACAAAAAAAATAAATAAATAAATAAAAGAATCGGTTGAGCATTCGATTTGTCCATCGACACCTCTTATCCGCGAGTTGTAAATTAAATTCTCAATTAGGCGTTAAATTTTGCCGCCGCTTGGCGATTGCGCAAAGCCGCGCCGTCGCCTCGCGCGGCTGCGAAACGATCGGAAAATGGAAACTCTGCCAAGGATGCGAGAGGCGCAATGCGGGACAAGGAAAACTCCCGGCGCCTTGGATTTTACCTCGTGTTCTCTCTGAATCCCCGCGAGTGTCGCGAGTCGCGCCGCCGTAATCGAATTGCTCGGTCGACCGGTCGATGTGCAGCACCAGCTGAACACGGCCCTTTCCTTTTATTTTTCAGCGAGGCGATACCGAATGCTGCTTCAGTTTGATTTATAGTCGCGGAAATATTTTAACGAGTAAATAAACAAATTGATTTCTTTTAAATACTTCTTTTAATATCAAGACAAATAATAATAATTAAATTACAAACCCAATTGGCCAAAAAGCAACGTCGCCTACAATCCAATCGTATATCTTTCTTTTAATACCTAATTAAACTGTTTAGATTGCTTTTCTTTTCTTTTTCACGCGAGCTTTTCCTTTCTATTGTTTTTAAATTGATAAATTAATAGATTTATTTTCTTGTGATAAGTTAATTAAATAATCAAAAAATTAAAAATGTTAATGTGTACGGTGTACAATGATATCAAATATTTCTACATGGTGCAATACTATAAATATAAATAATAATTTAGGTAATTAAGTAAATAAAATTATTGTCACTGTTGGCATTCGCATGGAGCGTTAATCTGATCTTGAAAGGAGCGGATAATATTGTGAAAGAAAGTGCGAATTAATTAATTTCTTCGCGGGAGGTTTCTAAAGTTAATTACACGTGTCATTAGTTAGATCGTCGTTAGATAGGGCGATACAATTAGAGCTTACGGGAGCATGAATTTTACGCACATTTTTATTTCATTGTAATTATGATCTTACGGCTTAAATTTATTTGCCATTGTGCCCGCGGAGAAAAGCCTTGCTTTCCTCGGAAGAAAATGTGAATAATATTCTGCCCGCTTGACATATTTATTGCAATTTATTCTGCCAGTTGCCAGTACTATAGATATTATATTGGGATCCTACAGACTTTTTCTGACTTTTATCGACTGGTTTTGATGGACAGAATGGAATACTTACATTTACGAGTGTAAAATAAAATACATACAATTGATTGCCAGGTAAAAGGTTAAAGTTTAAAATTAGCCAGAGATTTATTAGCCGTCAGTTCACAGAGCATTACCGCCACTTTCATATAGATTGTTATTGATTATCGAATTATTTATTTTCCAATATTTTAGACAAACAAGATTTCCCATTAAATAGACGCTGCAAATATAAAAAAATGTTTCAATGTTTAAATATCCTAGTAGGAAGAAATTTCACAATAATTTTAGATAATTTCTTTTAACATCTTCAAGAATAACTTTTTTTTTTTCTATAATATTCGTAATTCAAGTTACAATCATTTAATTCATTCTTTAAATAAACGCCATAGTACTATTCACTATAATTAAAAATTAATCATTAAACCAAGAAATCTCGTGAAATTTCGAGAATCCCTCATCGGATTTTACGGCAGCGTAACCAACATGTGTCTAAATTAATCAATCCGCGAATCGGGCTTGGCACAGTCGGCAAAGCAAACGAGGCGCGGGATTTCGCATCCTAAATCACTTCCTAAAATCAATTAAGTCTCGTTACCAGAAGGAAGCGAGTCGGTCGGGTACGTTGCGAGCGAACACAATCCGCGTAGATTCTCGCGTCCCGAGAGATATACAATGCCAAAAAGGATATACATTTTCGCGATGGGAATTAAGTGGAAACGCCAATTATCGGAGTGGAGATCGATTTCTCAGAGGCGGCAGTCTTCTCGGCTCGTTTATTCTTTCTTTTTCTTTCTATAGACACCGTCAATTAGTTGCTGGTGAATATCTGATTCACCATAAGGATACGTTACTTTATACCCTGCTTACCTTCGATAAGAAGCAGTATGAGATTTTCCCTTGTTTGGAGAGAAAATGTTCGTATTCGCTGCAGTTCATAATAAATTATGTTTAATGACTTTCTAAATACTTTATTATTAGTTTGATTTACAATGGAATTGATAGAATGAAAAATAAAATAGATAATATTAAATGATTTTCTAGAAATACTCTCATTTAGCTTAATTAGTCTTTTCTAAGACTTGAAAAAAGCATTAATAAAAAAAAAAAACTCATTAGAGTATCAGAATCCAAAGGATTCGAAGTTCTAATACGTGCTACTAATTTAGTACGTATTTGCAAAGCAGTCACGACTACATAAGTTCAAGACTTAACTTAAGCCCTCTTGAATTTTGGCAACGTTTCACCGGCAGTTCAATAAATCAAAAATCAATTATTTTATAGTTTTATCTCGGAATGCAGCTAAATTAAGCTACATCCTGGTAGAATTGATATTGAAAATGAAGGAAGACCGTTTTTTAAGCACAAGTGTTATTCCTTCTAAATACTAACTAATTTAAAGCAGTATGCACCTGCGAACATCCGAAAACTAGTTTAGACTCTTCTCGGCCGGCAAAAACTCGACTGGAATTCGTTATCACGGAAACTCGCGGAAGTACCGTTGAAACGTGCATCGCGGGATTTTTCCGTCGAACTGGAAATTCGCGAGGCGGAGGTGAATAATTACTATTCTGCGTGAATTCAGGCGGCGCACCCGCAACTCGCGCGCGCGTACTCGAATTTCCGGAGGCGCTCTTTGATGCGGGTCGTATGAGAGACCCGCAATAAACCGTCCCGCTGCAGGGAATCGCAGTTGCACTAGGAATTCGTTTGGCTCACGCGTCTCTTTTATTTTATTTTTCTTCTTTTGTTTCGACAATTTGGGTTGTCTGCTGTGACCAAATAAACTTTTTTTTTCCTTTTAAAGAAAGAAAATTTAAAATAGTTTTTAAGAAATATAGAATTAGGTCTATTGTAAATCTTACTTTACATATATTAATTCATTTTTAGCGACCTTCATCTTAATAATTGTTTCCCGAACTGGTTTCCTAAGCTATAATGACTCTTAATGAAATTCTCTGTTGTTAATCAGCTTTCGCATGGAAGTATAAATTTACGCAAAATCATACCCACCCTATCTTCAATCAAACAATCGCCTAATTGGATTCTTCCGCATTGACCATATCCCGTCGCGGGAAAACGAAGGAAGAAAAACGGATGACGGATGAAAAGGTGTGGTGGTGGGGAGGAGAGTCGAGACAAAGATCGCGCCCGAGCGAATTATTCAAATGCTCGCCTCGCTTAGACGGAAGCATCGCAAATTGCCAACTTCCTCGGCGGGCGAGCGGCTGCACCTGGGACCCGCCGAGCCATAACTCCCGTCGAACGGAAATGCTCTCTACTCGCCTCCTGCGACCGTCCGAAAGCCTCTCCCGACTTGCTCTTCCTCCTGGGCGATGCCCATTCCCCGTATCTCTTTGCTTTTTTTTCATACCTTTTTATTCGTCTTCGAGGATTATGACTGTTCTTATTTCACGAAGTTCGGGTGGCAGTTTTTTAACAATTCTAAAAGTAAGGGAAAAAGCGAAAGAGAAATGTTCGTGTTCTTAGCAAATCAAACATTTTTTTAGTATTTGTTTTAACGTAGGTTGACAATGAATTTTTAAAGAAAAACTTGTTCAACTTATTTCAATTACTGTATAGTAATTCTGGAGTATATTTTTTAAGCATTAATTAACTCTGCTACAATATTCTAATTTATGGGGGTCTGAAAGTCAATTAAAAATTCAAATTTCGCGCCGGAATTTAGCAGACGAAAAATCAACTATTTCCCTTATAACAAATGATACAAATTAAATTACAACAATCGACGAGCTAGTTGCTCTCCGTTATGTAATTAGCTATAATTTTACAAAATTTCAGGTTTACAATATTACGAAGAGAAAAGCTTGAATAATGTAAACAAAATCGCAGTATTCAATCTTTTCTCGTCGTGGTATTGTAATACATTAAATCTTTACAAGTTTTGTAAAATGATAACTAATCACATAACGGAGGGCAACTAACTCGTCGTTTATTGTAATTTAACTTTTATCATTTTTCACAAGGGAAATAGTTGATTTTTCGCCTGCTAAATTTCAGCGCGAAATTTGAATTTGAATTGACTTTCGGACTCCCGACTTCGAATGAAGAATGAAGAAACAGCAAATAAAAACCAAAACCATGACTAAACCAATCAGAAAGCTATACATAAAAGTATATTAAAAAAAGAGTAGAATCTTTAAGTCATTCTCGCACATGACGTAAAAGACAAAACCGTCGGCTGGCGACGTCACGTGTAATGCCTCCGTCGCGGAAACGCGCCTCCGCCAATAATAGCGAAGCTCGCCAGGCGATTATTAATACACGCGGCTCCCTATTATTAGTCCTCGCGCCGTCGACGTGCTGCACATCGACGCTCGATGCGCGAAGACCAGGGAGCGCGTAGTGCCCCTTGTAGCGGGCGATTGTGTGCCCGAGGCTGAGCGGCTGCGGAGCTGAGCCCTCCGAGACGACGGAATCCGCGGCGGATTAGGCGACGTTGCGTAATCGCGCTAATTCGCGGCCCCGACACCGATGATACTTAATTGGGCAGATTTTAAGCCTCTGTTATGGTGGCCTCGGGGGCTTAGGCTGATTTGGCCCTCGGCGATGTTTTCACTGCGAAACTATACGGACACTTACGCTGACAGTGTGGAGGACTTATTTTTCACTAGAAGATTCTGGAAGAAACTGGATAGATCAATTTTTTTTTTGTTCTTAATAAGTAAACTTTCTTAATAAGCATCTTTTTTTTTCAATTTGGTGATTATTGGGATTAGCTGAACTGGGATGCGCCCTCTGGAAGCGAACTATTAGGAGAGTATAAGGTTACAATACTGAATACATTGCCAACGTGAAAAAATTTCAAAGGGGAATTTAATCAGTAATAAATAATTGACATCATTTTATAACAGTTTCGTCGATAATTTTTTTTCCTTCGACGAAATTGTAATGAAAAGATGCCAATTGATTTTTTATTTTGTTGCCGAACTTTAAATGAGATTAAAAAATACATAAATACATCGTGACTACTAATCCCAATGTATAATCAGTACGCACATTACAATAAAAAAAAAACCGCTGCCAATAGATTGGCTCTTAGCTTCCTCAAACATAATTTTAGACTTCCTTTTTTTTAAATTAATTAATAATAATTTTTAAGTTTGTTTATATTCGTTTAGTATTTTTTTTTTCAACAACGCTACATTTTTTCTGTATATATAGAAGTTCTAAATCTTTTGATGTTTTTATTAAAATTAAATTATTAAGTTATCGGAAACTCTGAGATTTTCGGTACACATTAATTTACAGAAAATCGTTGTCTCGGAGCACAAAATAAGTAAATAAAAAGAACTGATTTGTTTCGCGTAGCGAAAAGGTGCAATAACCCCGTGTAAAATGCTGCAGGCCACAGTCCCTTTCTTCCAGCAGAAAAGTTCATTTCAGCATCTTATCAGTAAAATAAAAGATTCCGTTAGATCCAATTTACCAACAAAAAAAGGCTACAATAAATGCAAAGTATACCGTTTAAATATAAAAAAGGAAAATCAAGTAGTTTCAACGATGACGGGATTTCAAGGACAAGCATAAAAACACCTCCCTCCCCCGCGCAAAAGAAAAAAAAAAAAAATTCGCCTCCGCAGTCTTCCCAGCTGACCGTGACACTCGGCGCACATCTCTCTCAATTCCGAGCGTTAGAATGCAACTTTCGCGAAATCGACTGCCGGCCGAGCGGCGATAAACAAACGGAACGGCGACGCGATGCAGCGGAGCGCCGCCTCGTCATTATGATAATTTAATTAGCCGGCGGGCGAGGCCGTCGTAGCACCCGTCGGCGCATGATTTATCCGGCGCGCTCGCACGCATTGTCCTCCCCAAGAGAGAAAACAGGTATAGGTGAGCGCGGCGCGTGTCACGCGCCTCGGCTTATGATAATAACCCTCTCGCCGGCTCTGCTACTGATGGAGCCCTCGCATGCATATACACGACATGGGCGGATCTCGCACATTGTCTCTCTCTCTCTCTCTCTTGCTCTTTCTCTCTCTCTAACTTTCTGGGTGTACTGGCGTTGCCACGCGACGCGATTATGCAACGAATGCACCTGCGATTTGACGTTGAATTAGTTAATCGATATTTGGTAGTTTATTATCTAATATGTAATCAATAATTTAATTAGCAATTTAATCATTATTTTAATTCAATATAATTTTCACTTTAAAATGATTTTATACAGTGAGAGGAGAATTTGGTAATTTTAAATAAATATTTAATTCAATGTAGTACTTGTTAAATGTTTCCATGAATCAAGTGATTATTTTTTTTGAATCTACTAAATTTACTTAGAAACTAATAAATTCATTTAGTTTTAAAAAAATATTTAACAAGTACTATTGAAGTAAGTATATTTACTTAAAATTACCAAATTTTTTTCAGTACACTTGCTTGAACTATATTGCTATTACTTTATTGATTTTAATGGAGACATGTTTCTCAGTATAGAATAAATTAAATGTTTCTCAGTATAGAATAAATTAAGATTTCCGACATAAGCTGCTTTTTTAATTCTCCAAATCATTAAAAAGTCCTTAACTTTATCTAAAGTTCTTTATTATCTACATAATAGATTGTGACAGACTGTTTTTGTTAAAGATAAGAGAAAATCAATGATATAACGTTTAGAATAATTAGAAAATCGAAATAGTCTTTTAAAAAGGACATAAAATTCTTTCGTAATTCAAATTTGAATTTTGGTGACATTCATTCGAAGACCAATCAATTTGCTTTTTTAAATGTTTCTTAATATCCTGCGATAAATTTCTCAAATAAAGGGGAAAAATTGTGCTTTTTCTATAACGGACTGAAGGTAGTGATTAAAGGATACATAAAGTATGAATTAAGTTATGTCCTGGTAGGATTGATTGAAAAGATATAGTTTAATAGTTTTTTTTAGAAATCGACACTAATTTATGGCCTTCCTCCAAGTATAACACGATTCTTTAAGAAAGTCAAGCTACTTATTGGCTATAATTTAGCTGTTTTCTAAAAAAAAAAGCAATAAATAATCTACAGTTACTGCTTTTAAAATTCAGTTTTACAACTTTTTGAGACTAATTTTGTGGTTTCCATACACATAATGGATTAGCTCAGTTTTCGAAAATGAGTTTTCGTAAACTATACTTCATTAAATATACAAATACTAAAAACTACATCTGAAAAATTTCTTTTTCTAAAATTAATTATATAAACATAGTATGTTTCTCTTCTTCCTGAACGTGTCTTTCAAATGACATCGTAAAAAAATACTTAAATAAAAATTAAGACTGTAAATTAATAACTATACTAGTGTTAATATTTTATATACCTTATACATTATATATTAATATTTTGGTATACCTTCGCAAAGAAGGTAGTCATCATAACCAGCTGTCCCATCTATTTTTTATTAACGCCAAAAGGGCAATTTCGAAAATTCCAGTATTAAAATGCTAAATTACAATTTGAAATTGCACGAACAAAGGAGGCGCGTTCCACCAATCATCGTTAAAATATGGTTCCCTCGCGCAAGAGCCAGCCCTCGTGAAAATTAATATGAATTCCCGCGACGAAGCGAGACGCACACACTGAGAAATTTCGTGAATGGCGTGTGCGCGCGATGCACTTGGCACAGTTCGCGAAACGCCTAAAACAGCGTTCTCCGCCCCCCCCCCCACCCTCCCTCGCAACGCGAAAGTAGTCCACGGTGCAGATAGTGTCACGTGATCTGCAACACATTCAGACGCCGTCGCCGCGGTAATTACCGTTAATTGCGCGAGATGCGCGCGCGATGCAATTGTTGATTTTAATTGGTCGTCTCCTCGGCAAGTACGCTCGCTCGTTCGGGAGATCTCCGCGGGATTCGCGACGAAGAGCGCCGAGTTTCCCGGAGTCGTCGCGGCGAGGTGAATTGTGATTAGCGGCCTTTTTTCCCTTTTTTCATGTTTCTTTTGACGATTTTTCTGGAGAAAATAAGCAATTTGCAATAGAATTAAAGCAATGGGTTCGGGCGAACTTTCGTTGGTACAGATTCTCCGGTGGATATTAATTCGAGTTAAGTTTTAGAAAGTTATATGTTTTTGGTGAATAAAATAATAATTTTCGATCGTTTTTCTTAGTTTTTTAAAAACATAATAAATTTTACGTGTGTAAGACTCGTCTAGTGAATGTCGAAGCACGAGCTTGCGCGAAAGATGTTTTTAGATTTTTAAATTCAGCGCCATTTAACCGGATATGCGGATAGGCCAATCAAATCGCGTTTTAAATTCCTTCACAACATCCTACCATCCTTTTTTTAAGAGAGAATTCATGGCAAATTTTACTGTACAGCATGGTAATTTTTTTCATAATCGTAGTCTGTAACCACTTTCCCACACAGTGTAGCAATTTTTACTAGACATTTCTCTCAGTTTATAATACGTGCAAAGTAAAAGTTTCCGCACGGCTAAAATGAGGCGTAAATTAATCAACAATCAACTTAAATAATACACTAAATTACTTTAATCACGAAATCACGATTATCCCAGAATAAAAAAAATGATCGTCGTCGTCGCTCGATCGCCGCCACTAAAAGATAAATTATTCACGAGCGAGCCCGTACAAAATCCGCGAACAGAGTACATCTGTTTGTTCAACTATCGCTGCGATACATCAATTACTCTGAACGTATACACAACACAACGCTCGAATCGCAAAAAAAAATATCGCCAACTTTCTATACACGTCCGCGTCGGGCCTATATCATCGTAAGGAGACGATTCCGCACGGTAGCCACGCGTGGGCGCCTCGTACAATTTAAATTAAAGAGCACGCGCCTGCAAAACGATGAAAAGAGGGGGGTGGAGGGGGAAAAGCCCCGAGGTGTAATTAGCACGGCGGCAAAATTGAGAATGGACTTTTCTCTTCGCGCGCTGGCGCCATTGACGGGACGAACGACGCGATCGTCTATTATATCTATATATACATTATATTCCATTTTTTGCCGCTCCGCTTCTCGTCGGTGCGATGTGTTTACCGTACGAAGCCGAAGCGCGCCGCACATGTGGGAACGGCGTTCGCCGCGAAATCCATGGGGAAATCGGGGAAATTCCTCGGAGCTCGCCGGTAAGGACGTTTGCCGAAGGTGTTATTGCCGAGCTGGAGAAGACTTCTTTGATATTTACCTGTTTGTTGTTGGATGCGAATTTTTTTTTTCGTGCCACTCGTGTTTTAACGACGAGAAGTGTTTAATATTTACTATCTTTTTGCATTTTCATGGGTGGAAGGAATTTTCTTGCCTGAGATGTTTGCTTCTCTTTATTTCTGGAATAGTACGCTTATATACCTAAGTTTATTATTTATTTGAAGTAAATGTTGAATTCTAAAGGAACGAATATTGATAAGAATATTAATAATTAATATTGCGGAGGTATATAAAGCTTGAATAACAGCAGAGTTACATTTTCAAGAGGAAAGATAATAGTAATTGGTTTTAATCTAAAGTATTGTGTGTCTTGTATGAAATTAATAAGCCATTAAAGTACATTTTATTGCTTTGAATCTTTATTTATTTATTTACTTATTTACACATTAAATTGGTGTTAAAAGTACAATAAAAAAAAGTACGATAATTTTTTAGATAAGAATATTTCAAAATAATTGATTATATTCATTAATTTATTTAAGTAGACGTATAAGCTTCTTTGATTATATTCAAATTAAAAAAAAATGAAAATTTCAATATTAAGTTATCAATTTTGACAACATTTAGACTTTAATTGATCCATTAATCAACTGAATTGCTTCATTAAACGCTTCACAACATCCTACCATCCTTTTTTAAAAAGATAAATATCGAGCTTAAAAATTCTTAATAATGATTGTTTGATAATCATGTAATTCAATCAACATTACCAAACCATTTATCAAAAAACAATTTTTATTAATAGTCATTATACTTTAGGTAGTGCAATTTGTCTATCATAAACATTTCTAAACCATTTCCCAAAATTTTGTTGCGAGCGTCTAGAGTCACTGCACTAAAATTTTCCACAAACAATTAAAAATCACAATCAGGTCATCATCGACTTCCAAACCGAAAATCAAACTTTGAACCGTCCAACTTGCCTCCTTAGGCGATTAAAGTCAAAGCCGTCGGCGCAGAATCTTCAACAAATCGCTCGGCCCGGCGAAGTTGCGAAATTCAATTACGCCTAATAGGATGCACGAGGCCCACCTAATGGGATTATTAAGGCGGATCGCTTTGCCTCGGGCTGATGCGTTTTCGATGGATCGCATGGGCAAAAGAGTCGCGGATCGGGACGCCGAGGCCGGAGTCGCCAGATATAAGTGAAAGGCGGATAATGCCATCTTATAGGCGTCGAGGGATTTATTGTTTCGCGCTTCGCCTCGAAGGCGACGAGTTCGATTGCGTTTTTCGATTGGATTTTCGCTTGTAATAATAAATCGAAAATTCCGACGCGTTTACTTTGTTTGCTCGAACGACGCGAGGATAATGCGAGAATTCACTAGCGGAAGGATTTTTTTTTTTTTGAGATAATTATTTACTTATTTTTTTAGTTGTTTGTTATTACGTTGTAAAGTTCTTTGTAAATATATTTGCTACGGAGGCGTGGTTGTTAAGTAGAGCAATAATAGAATTACAATAAAATAGTAAAAATCATAATTTGTTGAAGATTTGTTTAAATAAGTTATTAAACTTTTCGATTGTTTCTTAATGTAATTATGTGCTCTTAAATTTCATACCGTTAGCTAATTTCTGTTCCACGTATATGCAGATATTTCATTTGGTTTGGCTTTAAAAGAAAAAAATCTACTCGTTTACATTTTTAAGATACGGCAAATTAGAATTCATTGGTATGATAACTTTTCCTTGCCACAATATTCGTGCTATTTTCTTCGATTAGAATAAATTGTTCGGATACCTTGTGGTTTCAGTATGACTTACGAACTGTAATTAGCGAAAATTTCTCTAATCAATTACAAACTGCTTCTGATTAGTAAGTGCCAGAAATTCAAGTAAACATATCGTTTACAAATTGATAATAATTGCGTTGCATTAGGCATATTTTAATTTTTTTTTTTTACTATCACATGTTGATTTTAATGTTACGTATGCCCGTTGCATATATGTACTTACAAAAGCAAAATATAAACTCTTACACAATGTGAAATGAATAATAAAAAAATTGACTTGAGAGTTTATAGACAAAAATAACGTGAAAATGTATGCACAAATCATTTGTAGAAAGTAGGCTTGCGAAAATTTTGCGCAATTTTTCTTTAACAGTCGTAAAGTATCGATGACTGAATTTTATTGCCGTCAGTGAAGTATGTACTGTGAGCAAGGAGTATCTGTAAACCTGTCGATTAAGATTTTGAATCTACCTTACGGCCGCATTTAAATACAATAAGACATTGATATACAACTTAAAGATTCTCCTTTTCGGAAAAAGGATGGTACTTACTTCTGTTGATACAACTGTCCTTAGAATTTGAAATTTATAAGTAACAATTGCGATTTAATATTTAATATTTATAAAAATCAACTTTTTTAATAGTACAAAAAATTTGAATGCTGCCACCATTTGCATTTGGCCGGGCCTTGCAATTCGAAATAAAAAAATTAAAAAAAAAAAAAAAAAAAAAAAAAAAAAAACTAGAGTAGGTAGTTAATCTCGTGAACGTCATATCGTATTCGACTCGGACAGGAGTATCCCCGGGCATTTTTCCGTTAGTTGGTGTTTTTTTTTATTTTCAATTGTGCACTGCCGCGCGATGCTTTTTTTCTCCTAGTATGCATACAAAAATCGATTGGAACTTTTCATTAAAAAAAAAAAAAAAAAAATCGAAAAAGCGATCATTTAGCCAAATTCAATTCGTTTTCTACTTTCTACCTCCGAGGCAAGGTTTCGTTTTTATTATGCTGCTAATTGACTGATTTACGAATCTCTGAATGAATTATTAAATAAATTTCAGTATGTTTTTTGTAATATATTCCTTTAAACTGTGACAAGATTAATGCGTCTTTTCTTTTGGTAAATAAGTATTAATTGTGAATGTAAACTCGCGTTTCATTATTGATGGCTATTTTCAGGCAAATTATACTCTGTTGACACATAATCCATGTATTCATGTGGATAAAAGAAGAATTTTTCGTCTTTTTATTCTTAGTATTATATTTACATAAATCCACGTTTTATTTCCTTGATCTCTAAAACGACAATTTTTTCATTCATTTTTTAAAAAATGTTATAGTTTTTCCTTCGAATTAACCCTACATTCTTCCACACACTCATTGCCTTTATCGCAAATCAATCCATTAGAAATGAGACCATCGTGTGTTATACCACATGAAGAATGTGACTCCAGGCGTACACTGCGCGCAAGGAACAAATGAAAGGACAGGAAATCGATCTCCGGTGTACAAGCGTCCGATTAATCAAGGCGAGCTGATGAAATCGCGGATAAATTGAAAGGCAATCGGCGATAGAGATCGCGCGGCTCGCGAAAATTACGATCGCCTCTAAAAGACGGGCGGTAGTACACTTTTAAGGGGACGAGCCCGCCTGCCCCTCTGGAATCGCCCTCGTAACGGTAATGGCGATGGCACAATCAAAGACGTTAAACCGAATGACACTCGTACAGTTACCATCGATTCGTCTCCACTTGTTTTCCTTACCGGGGAATGTGTTCTCTAGATGTTTTCAAACTTGCCACTGGAAAATGGTTTTACAAAGTTATTTTTTATTTATTAGATTTTTTTTACATTGAACATTGTACACGCTAAAATGGCTAGAGTGAAATTTCACTCTTTTTTTAGAGTCATTCTAGAATTAATTAATTCATAAAGTTAAATTTGAAAATTTCTCTAGTAGAATGAAATAATTTATTTACGCGAGTAAAATGACTTAATAATTTCACTCTGATAGATTGATTTTTTTTAGTTTATTTATGATCTACCCTTTCACTCTACATTTGAATGAAAAAGAAAACACCACTCTAATCGAGGGAGTTCACTTCAATCTAAACTTCGAGTGAAAATTTCACTCCAATAGAGTCAAATTTAACTCCATTTCACTCTAACCTATTTGGCATGTACAAATTATTTTTATAAAGTAAAATAAATATAGGAAAAATATACACATTTTTCTAAATAAAGTAGCAAAATTTAAGAGAATTACGAGAACTTCTAAATTTAATAAGTATAAATAATTAAGTAGATAAATAACATTTTAAATAAGTGGGCGTGACAAAGTTTACATATTAGATTAATTAAAGTGCGAAAGTGATCCGCCTTACACCTACTGAAGGGAAAAGAGGAATTCCTTTTTTTTAAATTCAAGAATATTGAAAGCGGTCTCCTCCAGACGTGCGCTCGTTATTTTCTTAAGGCTTCGCTCGCAAGCTCTTAATAAGCTCACGTAATTACAAAGATTCTTCAGCTCCCGAGTTCTCCCTCTCTCACCTTCAATTATATTCCTCACACAAATAATTCTCGAATGGCCCTTAATTACATGCACGTAAATCGTGAATACGCCTCCTGTAATTAATATAATGATATATCAATATGTGATACAATTACCATATTAATCTAATGATGTGTAATTGCCCGCCAAATTTAAAAGTATCGTATGACTTTTTAGACGTTAATTGTTATATGAACAAAAAAATGATACTACATTATAAATCATTTTAGACTTTTACTATAAAGCATTATACTTGAAAAATAAAAAAAAAAAACAATTGGTTAAAATGACTAACAAATTTATCTACAAATCTAGTAACATTTATGTTACGGACAGAATTCACGTTTTACGCTTATAAACTATTTAAAAAAAATAAAATAAATAAATTCAAAATTAAATCATTAAAATAAAATTAACTCCATTAGAAAAGATCGTCGAACAGAGCATTGAAAGTAACTTTCGGGACTTACACGGAGAAAAATTTTCCATTAAAAATTACTATAGTTTTCCCTAAAGCGAGGACAAACTGGAACTATAAAAAAAA
>JAWWEN010055113.1:0-36538 GCA_035582955.1 Sycophila texana | reverse complement strand
TCTTGTAAATGTTACTGTAATAATAGTAACAATGACAAGAATTTTTATGGTACTGATTACTATCACTTCTAGTGTGCCCCATATGTTACTAGAAAATCTAGTAACTTTCTCGTAACTGTTACTATATTTTTTTTTGAGTGCATGTTCAGATCGGTAGGGTGGTTGCAGGGTCATTTGACTTGCACTGTGTAGTTTGTTAAGTGTAGAAATTTGTTATAAGTGTATGAAGACTACTAGTGGTATAGCGTATGTAGATTTTTTTTTGTTGGGATAAGCGTTTTAAAAAATTATTAATTTAAAATTATTTTATAAAATTACATATAATATTTAGAAGATTTTACTTTAAATTTACTTGAAAGCAGTTACTTAAGTTAATTAATATTTTGTGAGTCAGATCAGTTATCCTTCTTATCATTAATTTCTAGCCTTTAGTTTTTATTGTTTTTACAAATTGTTTATACAAATTATCAGTATAGTAATTATACTGTAAAGTATTCAAGTTCATAGAGAAATATGTCAATAAATAAAAATAATTATTGACTTATATTAAATTTGATTGAACTTTCTTTATATTTTGTATTCACTTATTGCTTAAATGTTGGTAAAAGGGTTATAGGCCGTATAATAATACATAAATAATATAATTTTTATTAAAAACAATTTGAGTTTTTAAAAATATATATAATAAATTCAATATTCGACCCTACAATGTCGTAAAATTTCTATAAATAAATAAACAATTTGATAATTATTTCACTTTCTTTTTATAAATATTGAATCATTTCTTGGCTTTCTATACCTTCTATTTAATTGAAAGAATACTTCTTAGTATAGTTTTTTATTATTTAAATTTTGATAAACATTAATATTACAATTAAATAAATATTCTCATAAAATAGCGTGACAAAATTTCCTAAAATATATCAAGTTGCCTTTAAAAAATCACAGTAAAAATTACAAACTCACCTGTTGCCTTTTCTCGCTCCTCCGTTCATCCTCTAAATTGATCAATTCCGCAGCATCCAAAGTCCTGAGATGAGCGAAATCCGGCGTTCCGCTTTCCTCCGGACCATTGATGCTGCTCGATAGGTTGTCCTGCGAAACGACTATCCTGGTGCTCCCGTTTAAACCCCCGGCGAAGTGCGGCTTCCGACTGATCGCCGGCGGCTTCCCTACGACGTGCGCATAAGGTTCTTTCGCGACAGGAGCATCCTCGCAGGTCGTAGGGTCATCTGCTTCGGCGGGGCTCCTGTCCTGCGCATTTTTTGCTACGCAGAGCAAAATAATTTCAGTGCTAAATATAATTTTTAACTTACATTTTTTCATTTTAATTTGCATACAGCGAATACACGATTTATTAACCTGCTTTTGCTTTTAAATAAAAAATATTTTTAGTACTATTATATCCATTCAGGATTAATAAACAGAGTGGAATTAGAGTTTATTAGCAGTGAAATTGCTGCATAAGAGAAAATGAATATTTATAAATGAAAGTGACGCAAAAAGCAATGTTTGTACTATATTCATGAATACATTGAGAAAAATGTCTAGTAAAAATTACTATACTGCACGGGAAAGTGGTCATAGACTGTCATTATGAAAAAATTACTATACTGTATAGTAAAATTTGTCATAAATACAGTCTGGAAAAATTTACCATATTTTTGGCAAATTTTACTATAAAGTATGGTAATTTTTTCATAACGGCAGTCAGTAACCACTTTTCCATGCAGTATTTACTAAACACACTACAGTTATTACTAAACATTTCTCTCAGTATAAGTAAATCACCAATGGAAAAATAAAACATTAGAACAGAATAGAATAGAATAGAATAATTGTTATAGTATATAATAATAGAAATAAATTGAATTAAATAGGATTTTCATTGCCACAAGACTGGCTGCATTGCACGTAAATTGCTAATACGCAGATTGGATCAAAGGCTAGTCGTAGTGCACATGGCAAATATCATCGTGATTACCAAACTGTTCGACCGGCTCGGCGTCAGACGGAGGTGGCGGTGGGTTTGGCACTACGTCCGGCTGATTATCGGCTTTACGCTGTCGGCGCTCGTGACGAGGTATCGGAGGCAGAGCTGAATTCACGGATTTGTAATTCTTCGTGTACCAAGTGTCCGTGCCGTTGCTTTTGATCTCCCGCGTACATTTCGCCTTCTCTTTCTGCTTCTCTTGCTGCTGCGGTGGCTGTTGATTCTTCTTGTTTTGTTCTTGCTGCTGTTGTTGCTGCTGATACTTCAGACGAGCCTCGTATATTTCGCGCAAACTGTTGTACTCACGTGGTGGTTTGGCAGAATTTTCGTTTTCTAGAAGCAGGTATATTTTAACGTAGAGAAGCAATCTATTTTAAATTTATACTTTTTTTTTTATGTAAAAGCAGTAAAATTTTCAATGGTTTCTTTTAGAGACACGTATTTTTACTTTTGACAAAATATTATTAGTTTAAAGTCAATTAATATCTCATTTTAAATGCTGATACACAGAAGGAAATTAAATTAATATATTTTATTATTCAGATACTACTGCAAATTTTCGTATGGAACCTGCGATTTTTTCTAAGGAACCTTCGTAATTTTTCAATCAAATTCTAGTGAAAATTGTAATGTGAGAAATTTATTATCATTGTTTATAAGATTTCATTCTGTATAACAATAATTATAATCACGTGATCATAATCGCACTAGATTGTTCTTAGCTACTTAAAAAAAAGTGCATGGATCGACTTCTATATGTTTACTGTTTTGCAATTAATTCACAAAATTTCTAATTCGAACGTTGTCTATTCACTGTTCCTAAGGTTGGCCACTTACTTTAAACCAAGTTAAACTTAATTATTTAAAAAAGTGTATACAGACTATGTCATTGTAATACAATGAATCGCCACTGTTTAAGCTTCAAAGAGCCTAAAAGTAGACTAAACTTGCTTAAAGAAATAATTAAAAGTGATTGTTTTTGGCAATTCAATTAACATTTCGACGCGGTAAAACCTACCGTTTTCTTCTCTGAAGCTTCTTTTGCTGCGCAGGAGAATCTGAGAGGAGCGTTCAAGGGAATCCGCGAAAACCTCGTCAACAACGTTCTTTTCATATGGAATGTCGCCGTTAATCTTCAGCTTCATGGGCTTCCTGTCCAGTGTGTCTGGCTCGTACTCGGACTCATCCTGCTTTTCGTAGTTCGTCGGTGAATCCACGACTTTGATGGTCAAGTGTCCCGGGTTCTCAGGCTCATACTGGATCTCCGGGCCGGAGTCGTCGTCGCTGCCGTTTGGACTCGCGTAGCCGTCGTTTACGTATACCTCACTCACCAGCGCATAATTGTCCGGACGAAGTGGCACTATTTCCGGAAGATTATGCTGAAACGATTTGAAAAAATTTACTAAAACTACGAACCATAAGTATTTTTATAAAAATAAACTACGGGAACATCTAATATTTATTATTATTATTTTTTTAATAAATATGCTGGTTTTTAGGTAACAAGAGATTTAAAAAGAATAAATAAATAAATAAAAATAATGTAAATATATCATTGCCTATAAATACAATTCATAATTCTAAAAGTAAGACAATTGAACTGTGCTCTGAAGATATAAGAATACTATTTTTCACTATACAACCGTGTCGAAATCACTATACATTTTTCCGTACGGTGCAGGGAGGGAATGTGGTACTTTCGGCGCGGGCGTGGTGAAAAATTGTTTTTACCTTCTTCACGATAGTGCAGTTCTTCGTGGACAGTGTCTCGCTGATCTGCACGTCGATAATTTCGTTCCTGATGGTAAGCTCCTCGGCCATCGGCAGAGCAGAGGCAGAAGACTGTGCCGGACTGGACTTACTTGCCGAGTCCGGTGAACTGGACACGTTCCGACTGACCTTCGATCTATCCAAACTGTCCGTTTCATAAGACGAGGACTTGGTTCCGGATTCTTTTTCCTTCGCCACGACCAACTCCTTGATCACTGCGTCCATTATGCGCTTCGCGTCGCTGCTGCTCCGCACGGAAAAGTCGTTGTTTATCACATTTAGCAGGACCCGCGAATCCGAGTCATTTTCTTTTTTCTGACCGCCAATTGCTTTATTGCTGCTTTGCTGCAATACCTGCTGCTTCTAAAAATGAAAAACAAATTATATTTATTTTATTAATACTCCAAGTATGTCGGGTAATAGTATAAATAAGCTTCTTAAAAAACTGTTTTAAATCTGAATAAAGGATATTTGATGGAATGCCGCTACATTCTGTGTAAAATTAATGCCACTCAAATTTAATTTTTCATTCAGAATGTGACATTACATTGACATGCAATTAGTGAAATTGCAGCAAGTTTACTAATTCAAATTAAAAAAAAAAAAAAAAAATTTTTAATGGCATCTGTATTATATACTATTGCCCATTACAACGCGCTTTTTCTAAACACGCGTCACCTATTTGCAATCCTCATAAAATTCTCTAATCACACGATGAGTAACAGAATAATTTAATTGCAGTTTGATTCCCACAGTGAAGCTATTCTGCACGTACGACAATTGATTTAAACGGAACAATAGCAATAAATTTTCGCGATCCCGTTTAATATATCTCCATAAAATAATTCAACCCAATCTTGGCTAATAATAATACCGCTCTTGTAAGCAGGTATACCCCCGGCGCCTCATTAAAAGGCCATCAGCGTTTACCGGTGCGTCCTCGGTGCTCGTCGACTGCCTCCTCGACGCGGCCTCGACGCGACAGCCGGCCTTGTCCTCGGCGGCGCGCAGCTGTTCGAGCTGCCGCTTGAACGAGTTCTCGATGGCGCGGCGCACCTCCGCGTTCGCCGCGATCTCGGCGTGCTGCTCGCTGACCTTACGCCGCGACCAATTGTCGTCGCCGTCGGCCAGGCGCTCCAGGTAGCCAGGCTCGTGTGTTACTGAACGCGCCGCACGACGGCACGGCACCTCGAACGACTTGTCGTCCACGTACGACTCGTTCACGCAGCCGTTGATGGAGAGCAGGCGAGGCTGCGATATCTGCTGCGAAGAATGCTGCTTTTACAATTGGCGGGTTCGTAGTGCGAATAGCGCACGGAAGCTCTTTAATGTCAACTTATTTATTTATTTATTTCATTTGTTATTTATTATTATTTATTTATTATCGATTTATTATTGATTGATTGATTGATTGATTGATTGATTGATTGATTGATTTATTTATTTATTTATTTATTTATTTATTTATTTATGTATTTATTTATTTATTTATTTATTTATTTATTTATTTATTTATTTATTTATTTATTTATTTATTTATTATCTATTTATTTTTTTTACAAAGTGTCTAAAAATATTCAATGAAATTAGTTGAATAGTTGCTATAAAACTTTGTTTTCCTTCGAATTTTATCATAAAAAAACGTTACCCTAACTTTCAAGAAACTGCATGACCCAAAATTAGTTATTTAATTAAAATAAAATACTTCAAAGTAATAAAAAAAATTCAAAAATTTCATCAACATTTCATGATTATCATATAAATTGCGTTTCATGAGTTATCTATTTTACTATAACATAAAATGCTTTGGAGATTTAAACGTTTTTATTTTACATTAACATTGATATTTTATGTTTTTCCACTATTTGACCAAATGTTGATCCATCCTCTAAATGCTGCATAAAACTCTACATTATTTTTGTTTTAATAAGGGATTTATTATTTAATGTTGGATAATATCCTTTATTATAACTTTGGGTAATTATAAATTTAGTCAAAGGCAGTTTTAAAAAACAAATCTTTGTATGCCAAGACCAACCATCGTCATCAGAATAAGAATTTAAAATTCCTAATAATTTTTTCACTATACCAATACATTAGTAACATAGCGAAAACAATTTTTTTAAATAATGCATTCTTATATTGAAAAAAAAGGTCAGTAATCACAACTAGTTCTTTCAACTAATATTTGATTGAAATAAATAAATTTGTATAAATAAATAAATAATTTTGGTTAAAACAAGTAAATATTAGTTAAAATAAATAATAGTTATGATTACTGAACGTTTTTTCTCAGTGATAATTCTTGAATTAAGCTATAAACCAAACAGAACTCATTAAAATAATGCATAATACATACAATTTTTTTTTTTTTTTTTTATAAAAAAACAAATAATAATAATAATATAAAGTTCGACTTACCTCCCTCAGAAGTGGCGGCATCGACTTTATCGAAAGCCTTGTACTCTCAGTATCGACATCGCGCGACTTGGTGGCTCCGGGGTGCCTTCCCCGTCCAGGACCGGCCCGCTGCTCATCGTCCAAACTACGCCAGCGAGCGTCGAGCAGCTTGACGTCCTCCAGCCAGGCGCGTACTCGACTCTCCCCGGAGATCTGGGCAGCGGCCGCTGCTGCCGGCAGATTCGGCGTCGACGAACCGTGACTGCATCCCGGGCAGCCACCGCATCTCAGCGAACGCCTTGTCGAGCTCAGCCTGTGAGGAGGCGGCGGCGGCGGATGCTGTGGTGCTGACACCTTCTGCACGGGACTAACCCGCTTCTTCGACTTCCTCACTCCCGCCGAGCTCGGACGCTCCGATGCGGTCTCCTCTGCGATTTCTGTAGTGCGGAAAAATTACGAGTTGATTTTGTCAATTGGTGCAAAAAAACGATGTTGTTTTCCGTTCTTTTTTTAAACTTAGTGTAGAATTATTGCGTTTTTTTTATAATAAACTGGCCGAAATTTTTTTTTTTATTGCTGTTCAGTCTTTTTGTAAGTCCAGTTAGGTATGAGCTTATTGATATTGAAAGTAGCGTAAAATCGAAGAAATTATACTTGACTCCAAATTAAATTATTACGTTTCATTTCTTTTTTATGTGTAGTCCATAGTAATAAATACATGAATAGAATAGAATAGAATAGAATAGAATAGAATGTTAATTGTAAATTACAGTATTTACAAAAATGTATAATATATCTTTGTGTATAAAATAACGTATAAACAGTAAAAGTTCGTATAAAAATTTCACACGTTTTTGTTATGATGCAAAATATTTATTGACTATTTTGTAATTACAAAATATTGATTTTTTATTAAACTTTATAAGTTCACGCGATTTTAGTTCTCACCTACAGCTCAATTTGCAAACTTCATCGGCTGTCTATAAAAATGCATCTTGCGCTCTCATTTTTTAAATAAAACTTACCGTTTAGGGTAGGAACAAAACGCTTCGCAGCCATTTTATGTTTGGCGATTGATATGACCTCGCGAATTTTGTGAAGGAATTCAGTAGCTTCTGGAGGCGGGGCCTGTTACAAAATAACATTTATTAAATAAAAGTTTACAAAGTAAAATTTTTCTTATTTTTATTTGGTGCAAATGGTGGTTTCTTACCAACAATAACTGTCTTTCGAAATACGCGGGATTGAAGTAAAGCTTTCTTCTTTGGGTTCCAGGGAAAACTGGCACGTGGTGGTGATTTCCATTGTCCATCGTTTCGACGACTCTGACGTCTTCCTCGGGCAACCTTTCACCAACGATCGTTCCTGTATTGCAGCTTTGTTCTTGCGGCTCCGAAAAATCCTCATGGGGATGAATGACCGCTGATGTTATCTGTAAATATACATCAATTAATAAATTAAAAAAAAATTTGTTTACACTTCTTATTAATATTATTATAACTTCACTCGTAAGAGTGCACGCATGTTCAATCAGTGTGATAACTTTATTTATTCGATCGGTTTACTATATACATACAAGCTTGTGCATCTAAATTACATTGTAAATTTCAATATAAGAGACAGATTAGAAAAAAATGTTTAATTCTTTTAAAAAACATTAATTTTAAGTTTGAATTTTCTAAAAAAACATGCAACACAAACTGGTATGTTACTTCTCATTTATATCTCAATTACACAATTAATCGATCAAATATTTAAAATTCAAATTAACGTTAATTAATCTGCGGGATACAATCACTAATGACCGTAAAATATAAAACAACCCACACAGACATTCCACGAGGTAGCATCTTAATTTTAATCACGATATTCAAATAATTAGGCCCTGTTTAATCCCTGCCCGCAAATAAACGTGCGTAAATCGGGTAAGGACCGGACTCTGCAATAAAATCAGTACTTTACACAGAAAGATAAAAGCATCGCCCACGGTCCTTAATTAAACCTCTCATTAAAAAATAAAAAAATAAATATATAAATAAATAAATAAATATAAAAAATAGTAAATAAATAAATTTAAAAAATACAAAAATTAATAAATAAAGTAGAATAAATACATGAAAAAAGAAATACAAAAGTTAATAAATAAAAACAAAAAGAACAGTATAATAACACTTACATTGACGTTCTCGACATCGGACTCGCTCTCGCTCTGCAGTAGCTTATCAGCCATGTCAGCGTCACTGGTGACGCTGTTGCTGTCGCTCTCGAAGTGCCTCGACACTTGCAATAGGGGGTTGCACTTGACGATGCCAGCCTGCTCGGCCTCGACGTGGCGAGGCGGCGGCGGCTGTTGCTTAGGCCCGGCCTCCAGCTCGTCGTGACCCGAGCCTTTTCGCCGGCTCTGGCGCACGTGCAGGTACAAATAGACGCTCGCCATGTAGATTAGAGCGAGAAGCACCGAGGAGAGGCCGATCGCCGTGTACTCGGCGCTCGTCAGGCCCTGACGACTGTTGCCGCTCTGAACGAACGACACCTCCTTGATACCTGCTGATAAGGTAATTAAAGATTTCTTTATTCTTTTCGGGAATATCCTTTTAATTTTGTATCAAACGTATACTGTTTTTTTATGACGCGGAACGGCAGTATTTTTTGCAATTTAATTTAAACAATTTTTTTTTTTATTTAAGAGGTTCATTAAAAGTGTTGTAGGTTGTTGATCGAGAGTAAATTTATTTATATAATTGATTTTATTGATACAATTTTTGTGAGGATGGTGCTCAATATAAGTTTGTGCCAAATTATGTGAATTTTACTTTACCGTGCTAAAAAATGATTGCATAGATCTTTCGTAATTATTACGATTAAAAATAGCGAGTGAATAATAATTATTGCTGTGAAAACAAATTACTTTTTGTTTCTATAAAAAGATGACAATCTATACAGGGATCTTTCAGTTTTTCAACATAAATTGCGATAGTCATATATATTTATACATTATTTAAAAAAAAAAAAGAAAAATACAAAAAAAGACGATGTTTCATAGAAATTTTCCAATTTTTCACGAATAAACCATAATTTCCCGTCTCCTTTTAAAAGTCGAATTTGTGGTATACAGCACGTCACTGTTTACACACATGTAAGCGGCTTAAAGTGGCGCATCTTATTAACACGGCAGTTGATGACCGTCTAAAATGTATCATAAAGCGTCGAAGCGCGCTGCTTCCCAGAGATTTATCCCCGATGCACGAAGCACACCCGATCGCCTAACGCAATCTCAAAAGGACCATATGGCGCGCAGCTTAATTTATAGCCCGGCTAAATACTGACGTCCTCTAGACTGTAGCCGCTTCCTTGACATTCCGGAATCTGCGTTTTCCAACAGCTCGTAACTCAATGTACCCGCGAGTGTCTTTGTCGAGATAAAAGAAGAGAGAGAGAGAGAGAGAGAGAGAGAGAGAGAGATAGATAGATAGATAGCCTTTATTTACCTCGCGCTCATAGGCAAAAATTGATAACAAATAATACAGCTTCATAATACATGTGACACAGTCTTTGAAAATTAAATATATAAATAATACAATAAAATAATAATACAATCTTCAACATAAATGTAGTGTAGCAAGTCTTATATGTAAATCACAGTTTGATATCACAACCAGGATATCACAGTCAAAACGAGAGAGAGAGAGAGAGAGATAGAGAGAGAGAGAGAGAGAGAGAGAGAGAGAGAGAGAGGGATAGAAAGAGAGAGATAGATCAAGGTTTATTTACCATCATTAGACATAAAATAAAACAGATATAACATGTCCGTCATGCCTAACAATAAATAATTAAAGTAATAAATATATATAGAATAATAACTCTATTGCTTATTGACTTGTACTTCAATTTTGTGCTGATACCAACAATCAGTCGGGGAGAGAGAGAGAGAGAGATTACTTTGAGAATTTCGGTGAATATCAAAGTTCAGTGTATAGAATGTATTTACAAAAGAAAAGAAAAAGAAAAAAGTTATTTACAATAAAAAACATTGCGAATCAATAACAACATTTTTAAAGGGAATAGGAAATGCAATTTATAGAGATATGAAGAGAGCAAGATAACAGAACAAAAATTGCAATACTATAACAATTTTTTTTATTTGGAATTATATAAAAAAAAAAATAAATAAAATTCACTAATTTTCTTTGCAACTTTCTTTTGTTAAGGGAATAGTAAAGATAACGAATAAATATATTTAAGAAAAAGATATCAAACACAAAAATATAAATATATGTTTAGAATGCAAGCACTCGCGACTGGTAAAGAGAGTCTTTTCAACATTCGAGAAGTGCTTGCATCGGTGCTGTGACTTACTGCTTTTTGAGGGTGAGCCGGCTACTCGGAAGGCGACGCAGGACATGAAGACTTTGCGGTAGGCCGTCGTCGGGTAGGGATCTCGGCAGGCGAGCTTCACCACGACTATCTTGCCCTCCGCGGTCTCGCGCAGTTTCGCATCGCCGGTCCACTGCAACGTAACATTAACCTTACGTCGCGCTTTGTTTCTCCGCGAGTGCCTGAGCGCAAGTGGTGATTTAATTAAGTATTAATGGCCGATGAGTACCGTTATGGCACTAGCAGTTTTTCATTATTTTATGAATAATCAGGAAGCTGGATTTATGGAATGGTACAAAAAAAGTACACATTGAGAAAAATTCCAAGCTCGGAATGCATCTGTGACATTCTTATGTTTTCTTGGCCCACTGCAGCCTATTGTTGTAGGATTATATATTGTATAGTTTTAGTGTGTTAGTAGTGTCATACGTAGAAAGTACGTATATGACGGTATTTATATTATGATGGCTAGTAGAAAGTACGTATAGGACGATATTTATTTTTGGCGTTCGCAAGACTCTAGCAAAAATTGATTTAATGGTTGAATTAAAGTAGTCAATATTATTCAGTATTTTTACTACACTTAAAATGATTTTGGTAATTAAAATTTTTCTCAATCTGATTAGACAAATCTAAACAGAAAGCAAAGATTCAGGTAATTATTGATGGTTAGGTATATAGTGTCAGGATTTATTATATAAAATAACAAAATGTATTTTAAATACATTCTTTACTTAAAAAAGAGAGAAAATTTGTGCAATTAGCACATTTTGTTATTTTTGTCATTATTCAAAAGGAATCACAATTCACAATCACAATTAAAAATTATTACTCGAGGTTGAAATATAAACGGTTTTAAAGGATATTCGCAGATTTCCTATAATAAAAAATTGAGCAGTTACATCAAGGCTAAATGTCGATTGTAAAAGTTTAGGTGTACCTAATTTAAAATGGATAACTTAGAAATTATTTTCCTCGCATATATATGATGGTTAAATCACCATTACGATTTTACTGAGCTTTGAGTAAAAGCACCGCGTAAGATTCGCATTTGAAGGCAGCTTCAGCAGTCGGAACTGGCAATTACTTAAGAATTATCTGATATTACTTTATGATGCGCGACGTAAATCAAAGCATTTCTCGGTAATAAATAAATGAACGACATAATAATATTACACGCGAAGTCGTAATGTAAAATAAGAACAATTAGCGTCCCCGTAAAACGCCTACCTCAGCTACCGCGAACCAAGGGCTTTACCGTCTTTACGGCGCATTTTAAGTGTCGATTTTAAAGACGCCCGTAATAATCTTCGTTTTAAAGCAACCGTAAAATCGCCCCCGATCATTTTTCGCTCAATTTATTATTTCACTCTTCTTCGGCAAAAAACAAAACGTAATAATTCACCGGCCCGCGCGGGCATCCAGTGTCCACGTGAAACCTAATCAATTTCACGTAGACGCGCGAGATGTAAAAAAGAGTAAATAAAAAAATAAGGATGCTGGCATAAATATCGGCGCGCAAAATGAATCCAAAGCAACGCGCATCCTGTAAGAAAGTTAGAGCGCCGCACGCTAATGGATGGGCGAAGGAAAGTGAGACGCTTTCGCAGGCGGAAATGAAACGATGACGCCGGTGATTGCGATCGTCCCGCTCCTCGGCAATTTCCGAAGATAAAGAATCGCAAAAAAGGAGAGGCGCGACACTTGCCTGGAGAAAGGTGCGCTCCTCGTCCCGGTAAAGGCTCAGCGGAAATACCACGTCCGAGATGTTGCGCAGCTCGGACCATCCGCTCCTGCCCAATTGCTGTACTCCCGTTATTACGCATACTGGGTATTCTGCACCTGAAAATCGTATGCATTTTTTTTTTATTTAGAGATCAATTTTTCTTTTCGCTGGATGGGAGTAAATTGATATAAGAAGCATCTCTATAGAGAGAAATCTAGTAAATTTTATAAGATACTGTTGTAATTTTCACGCAGACTGACAATGTGATAAGTTTTACTACGTACAATAATAATAATCGTAATTTTTCGCGTGGAGCCTATGAAATTAAAGAAAAGAAATTCTTGTAAAAATACCAATGTGAACAGCCTGTGACAAAAATATAATGGTACCTCGTAAAATTTATTTTTTCTTTGTATACTCAATTTTTGCTTAAGTATATTGTAATGCCTACTCTGTTACTCTCTCATTCATGAAGTGATTTTCGGGTACTTTCGCTAAATTTAATGATAACTTTTCAAACTCGTCGTTAAATAAAACTAGGTGATTTCCATCAAAGTGATTGTAGATTATATTAGAACAATAAAAGAATGTCGCTAGAAAAAATTGTATTTAACAATTTACGCAAATTTTACAACGTAGCTGATGATTTTTGATTAATTAGTAATCATTATATAAAAGTGAATACTAAAAAAAGGAATTAAAACTATATTTCCAATAAACATTTCGTTAATGATATAGTAATAAGAAATATTAAATTGTAATAAAGAAATTATTTAGTTGGCATAGTCTTAAAGAAATATTCAGTTAAAACTATTAATTTTCTATAACATACTCATCTAAACATCATATAATATCGCCTAATAATTTACTTTAAAATATTGATTATATTTAATTCAAGATTTAATTAACTGAAACATAATATTTACCATATACAAACAATATTGATTAAAGTCAATATCAAAGTACACCAAATCAAACTCCATTCTCGGAGCTCAATTTCACCCCACATCCTCCTAATACCCGCATAAATCTCCTCGACTTACAAAATTCGCAATCGTTACAATCATAATCGTGATGCTGCTTACCCTCAAATTTAATTTCAGCCTGGGGATATATAATCTGACCGTACTGCGGAAGGAAAACGTATGGCACCCTTTCAAATAGGCCGGAACTGCTGACGAATCCGGCCGCGTTGCACTCTGCAAAAGAGGAGACACAGTGTAATGATATAAGGACGACGCTATTGCCATAGCGAAGGAGCATTTAAAAAAAAAAGAAAGAAAAAGAAAGAAAAAAAACCAAGGAGAAGGAAAAACGCCGCCACGGGCTTACAGGCGTGGGTTCAATTTCAGGCGCCGCGATTTTCTCCTCGACCGCCGGCGCTTTCGAGGATGCTAAATCGCAGCGTAATCACGCTTAATGATGGTCTCTGCGTAATGCGTGTAAGTCCGCGATAAGCTTATGCAGCTTCGCGGACTCTCCGGGCGAGCTCGGGCAGCCGTGATTACTCCAACCTTTTTGCCCGGGCGATCAAGATTAAATGGGCTTTTTTCTATGCGTTAAGGGCTCGAAGTGAGCGTGTCAGGAGTGAAGTATTTGCTAGTGTCCCGAGGCCTGAGGTTTCTTTTACCTGCGGCGGATATGGAAGTGGTGTCAACACTCGAGTCTCTTGAAGGTAAATACAACAGATGGGATCTGGTAAAGAATTTTTTCATTTAGCGGGAAATTGTGGGACTGCGTTTACTTTACCCTTTGAATGTGAATTAATAAAATTCACTGATGCCACATTAGAATAAATGCACTTGTTATGTCACATATATATGTATATTTAATTAGTTTAGTCGTTAATTATTCGACAAGAGTAGATGCGTGCTGACTCATTTTGTTTTTATATAATTTTGTCGTTATCAAAAGAACAGTGATGATGCCCTTTTCATGAAATCAATATATTTTGTATGTAAAGATCATTAAACTAGACATAAAACGATATAACAAGATTTATCTAGTTATTTTAAAATCTTTCTTTACTTTTATTTAATTTGACTTACATTTCAGTATTAATAAACTTGTAAAAATTATTGAACGAAAACTTGGCTTTGAATAACCGCGCGAGTATAAATAAATGGTATCCTTGTTATCACAATTTGTATTACCTATCAAAAGTCATCAAAATTGCAAGTCTCGTAATCTGCTTTTAATCAATATTCCTCAGATAATTTTATGGATCCTTTGAATGAAGAAAGCGCATCTTGGCGGATCGCTCGGACGTCTATTAGCGCATCAAGGTGCCGCTCATTATTCTCTCCGGCGAGTGACAAAAAGCCACATCATTAAGCCGCTGAAGCGAAGGTGCCTTGGTCTCGCCGCACTTTTTTTCCCTCTCATTCTAAATATCATACGTGCGCGCCGTGAGATGACACTTTTCTGTGTTTACTTCCTTAAAAGCACGTTTAAGCACGAGCCGCGACGCTTTTTTTCCTGCGGCATTATTAATTTATACTTTACTTAACATGGCACTAAGTGAGCGCAATACTTGTTTGGTGGATTTAAATTATATTTAATACACGAAAAAAATTGTTGCTTTGAGATTTAATACATGGAGTCTTTATTCAAATGACGACTAATTTGAAAAATGCAGAAATAATTAGCACACAGTGCAAATTAGTAAATTTTAATGTATTAGAATAATTCCCGCGTATCGTATGTTCAAAATTTTTGCCATTATGTCAATTGAATCAATATTTACTCCTTATTAATACACTTATTTAAAATAAATTTTGGAAGTATTAAAAAATGTTAAACTTTTATGATTATAGTCAATTAATCTATTAATCAAATTAAACAAACATATAAACTTTTTTGATAATCCGTACTGAAAATAATGAAATATTCAAAATATTAACCGGAAATTTATCCAATTCTTTCTTTTTTTTTGGACATTTTAACTTCGTTTTTTTAAATAACAGATACAATAAATGCGTAATGATGTAAATGCTTGAGAACCAGTTAATAAAATCGCGAAAGTACTAATAATTAAAGATTCAATATAATTATAGTAAAGTTTGATACAAATATTTTAACATTCATTTACTAGTAACTGTATTTTTTTTCGAATATGTTTTTTCCCTAGTTAAGACTGTACACGATAATCTTTATTTTTCTTCGTGAATAAGAAAATATGTCTCCGCATTTACAGCAATAACACATTTCTTTTTATTTCCGGCGTAGCCGTTTTAATAAAAAAGAAGAAAAGAAGGAACATCTCTAGATGACGAAAAGTGATGTAATAATAATAATAATGTATTGTCAACAGAGTAAAGTAGGCCCTTGGCGAATTGATCGATCGTCCCGTGCATCGAGCGATCGTTTAAAAAGTCGCTAATGTTTACAAGCATCCCATTCATGCGATGAAACGTTACACGGGACTTCCGTTTTGCAAATCGCCGTCCGCTCCAATCAATCGGGATTTATTCGTGCCGCTTCCCCCGGCGCTCAATGGTGCCACGCGCCTCGCTTGATTAACGAGCGGCCGTCGCGTCGCAAGAAGAGGACCATTAATACAGCGTCATTGTGCTCGAGGATCAGGTCGTGGGATGCGAGTTTTTCATAATCCCCTCGCGGATCAAGCGACATGTAGAACTCGTTGATTTTCTTTTTCGTTTTTTTTTTTTTATTATTGCTGAGCTGCGGGTATAAGATTAGGTTTACGGTGTTTCTCCTACTTTCGAGAGGACAGTCTGCGTATTTATAAGGAATTAGCTGCTTTTTTATGGGCAACTAGTTGGGCCTGAGGACGATTGAAAACTGTTGGATTGGCTGTGCGCCGCTGTGCGCTTTCGCCGTTTCTTGAATTGCGATTTGTGAAAAGTGAAAATTTTGTGGTGAATTTTTCTTTTATTTATTACAGACAATAATTCAGTTTAATAGATACGCGCAGTGAAAATATTGTAAACTTGAAATATAGACTTTTTGAGCTTGCATAAAATATACTGTACGAGCTAGCATGATTTGTATAAACATCATTTTACTTGATTAATTATGTCCCTTAAGAATTTTCAGAATAAGTCAAGTATTGTCTGTTATAACTATCAATTAATTAAGTAACATAGAAAAATACTTTTCTATAGCGAGATATTGATTTGTCTTTAATTGCGCTTTTTTCTTCTCTATTAATAATTAATAACACCAATATACTTTTGATGTTTTCCTATCCTTTTAATTCAGAAGAGCGTCGTTTTGGATTTTTTATTTACTAGTTAATTTATTGCTTTGCCGACCCATATAAATTCGATTTTATTGAAGTGAATGTAATTTATTAGCATAAGTGCTGTGTGCAAGTGTGTGTTGAATATATACTTTATTTTATTGGATGTGAATAGTTTATTTTTGTACAGCAATCATTTTAAGACGTAAATTTTTCTGTGATTTTACTTTCATTTCTGATTTAGTCTTTAAATAAGTGAAATTAACTTGTAGTAAGTGAATTTCACTTATATAAATTTAAAGAGTACTTATTAATTAATTATTACTTAATTTGAAGAAATGTCTGTGATACCCATATATAGTGTAATTTTATTATTTTCTTTTGAAATTTAAAGTAGCTCTGATATTTATTTATATATTCTTTTTATACTACATTGTTGTTTAAATTGAATGTTTTACATTTCAAACACTGATTATGAATAAAATTTTCCATGAAATTTTTATTTTTATTTTATTATCCTCCCACATTTGTAACTATATTAAGAATCGACGTATACATTTCTATAATTTCACTATTTCCCCTCAAATTCATACTAAGTGCCGAAGACACGCGCGAAAAACAATGCACCCGCGCTCTGTTAAATTTTCATTACTAACTTTCTCATCACTTTCGCATCGGCGAGCGGCGGCCCAACTTCAATATCCATTCTGTCAAACTGTTGATCCCCGTCGAGACTCAATCGTCCCGTACACGATCCTGCACACACCACCCCCGCCGCCGGCGTCGATCCCGGCCATTTGCCCCGAGCGCTATATGCACTCTCCGTCCGGTCATCGGCGCGGCCGTCGCTGCAATCTGGGCGGCGATAATGCCGGCGATTTCCCGGCCGGCCTCGCGTGTGCGCGCGCGCGCGTCCCCAGAGATCGCCTAATTAAGCGATTACGCGATGCGCGCGATTTCTCGCCTCCGCGGCGAAATGAGCGGGGACGCGCGCTAATACCCCGAGCGTAGGAGCGTGACCGCGCGTGCCGCGGGGAAACGCGCGCGGCGATATCGGAGCGCGGCTATCTCGTCCTTGCACTAGCACTATTGGCGGATGCCTCGTCGTCCTGCCGGGGTATAATGATATGACGCGAGCGTGCGTGGCGGGATGAAGGGTAGGACGTGTGTCTCGTGCGTGACGGAATATAATCGCCGATTGGGGGGACGGTGAAGTGAAGATTTGTCGATGATACTCTTTATCAATACTTCATGTGTACCCTTATTATACTTGTATTCTTTGTGTGAATATTATATAGGTTTAGCGTAGTGCGTTTTTTATGCTTGTGGAGGAGTGCTAATATGTTTGTGAAACTTTTTGAATGATTTTCAAACGGAAAATGATTGTAGGTTCATTGCTGTTTGTTTTTTAAATGAGATGAAATTAAAATTTTGTGTTTGAAGAATGTGGATACAAATGAATTGTGTGAGCTGTAATTTACTAACAATTTGATTCTGAATTTATTAATAATTAAAATATACTAATTTAAAATGTACTAATTTATTAAGAAGAACGTAATGTAGGCTAAGCAATTCCAATCAGATAAACAAAATTCCAATTATCCTCGATTACTACAGTACATCGTCGTCTCTAACGAAGAAAATCACATTTCAAAAAAGGACTATTTTAATCTACCATCTTTTAAGCTGATCTAGAGTAAATAAATACTTCTAAAACCTACTGATAAAGTTAGGATAGATTAGCAGGCTCTGGAAGTGTTTACTCTAGTGCTTTAAAAATGGCAGATTAAAACAGTCCTTTTTTAAAATGTGCTTTTCTTCGGTACATGCGACGATATAGTACTGTAATTAGGAAATTATAATTCAAAGTAATAAATAATATTATTTCAACAAATCTATAATCTACTTCTTTAGCTCTGTTTCAAGACTTTAAATCACTTTTGTACAAGATTAGTATCTTGTACGAAACTATCAAAATTTCACTTCAAGTGTAATACAACGTAAATTTGAAAGTGCGACATATCGCCGGAAAATCAAAATAGTTCGCGGAAATTAAATTCCCTTGGTAGCAGCGGCAGCAGCTACAAAAGCCACAGACTCCGGAAGGATTCAACGCGCGGAATTATACGATCGGGACACATGTAGGTAACGTTACAGTGCGCAAATGTACCTAAAGCATGACGCAGTCGTGTGAAAGCTCGTGCTTTTATCGCTCACACGTGCAGTGCGTACCTTTGAACTTGCTATGTGAATTTAATTAACAGCGCCATGAGCTCTCACGGCTATCGACGGATCGACACGCGAAATCCGATCGCAAGGATCTTTACATTTTCCAGGACTTTCTTGAACTCACCGAAAGCGCCTCTCGTTTACAATTTCATCTCGTGCTTAGTGTCATCCTATTATCAGCAAGATCTGCCGTTAGACTAACGAAGGCTCGGAAGAATTCTAAAAAACAGTTGCAGTGAGTGCCGAAGTTGCGATTTAAGAGTATACGCCGCTACACGAGTGTTCGAATGAAATTGTGATCAGTAGCGATAGAAGATGCAGAGGGATGAATTTAAAATCCATACATTTTCGACACTTTATTCTCGTGCCTTGTAAGAAATCTTAGAAGCGATTGATAATTTGTATTTTATTATTCTAAATGGACTGAAGAGTTTTTAAAAAAATTTAATAAGTGAAATAAATTTTGAAGTGAACGTTTATTTTAAAAATATCAAATTACATTCTTTACAGTTTTTAATAAAATTTTGAAAAAGTTAACAACAAATTTGTAAGAGTATATTTCTAAATGAAGAAAAACTAATTTATTTTCAAATTTCATTATCTTTTGGAAATATTTCTACCGTACGGCCATTGAGCGTTAGTAAGAGAGGAATTTGTGCCTTTTCATCATGAAAACTTAATTTTTCATTCGAAAAAAATAGACGGACACGTTTCTGCCATTTATAATTGATACTTTTAATTTCATTTCATTGATACCCATAAATATTATGCAGGTATTAATTATCAGTACACAATCCCATCATCTTTACTTTTATTATTTTTATTTCCCTCACGTGAATAGTTCTTTTTCTTTGTATTTATCGATAATCATGTTACTATACTCAAGAGTATCATTTATTTTTAAGTTAAGACTGTCATGTTATTAATTGATTGTGCTATATCTTGAAATTTGCCGATTTTATACTAAACTTGCAATCATTGTATTTTACTACAAACATCTGTCCCCTTCTATTCTACTCTATGATTACTTTACAAAATTGACAAGGCAACGCTCCCAAAATAAAGCACAAGAGGAAATCTTTAAAATTCTCCAGCGCCAACGAGTCCAAACGGAAGCTGCGTACGTATCGCCAGTGTACGCTGCCAATTATGCCGGCTTCAGCGGCCAGACCCTCGAGCGCGTTAATTACGTTCGGTAATCGCGGCGCGGTGTCATGGCTCGCACGCGAAGATTAATATTCGCCGGCGATTTTTCGTCCCGGCGGCGCTGACGGGAGAGAAAAGCCGCCACACGGCGAGCGCTGGATCCCCCGTCGGGCTTTTAATGGGCGCGAGAGGCGAAGCCGCCTTTCTTTTTTCCGCCTGTCCTCGCACTTTCTTGTCCCGCGAGCCTCGACGCGCACGTATATGATGTCCGCACGATGCCGCGACAATGTGCAATAAGCGCAGTTGATGCTGCGAATCTGCGGAGCATCGAGCCTTCCGCGCCACAATGAGCTTATTTCTCGCTTTTTCACGCTCGTGTAGTTTTTCGCTATTCTTGCGCCGACATTATAGTAGTTTAATCTTGCGTTGTTTCGTAACTTCGTACAGTGTCGCTTTTGAACTGCTTTCAGAGAATGAGGCTGCTAAGTCGGTTTATAATTCTTTTGCTGTTGAGTGACGCTTTACGTGGTGGAATTTGTTAAAAAATTTGTTAAATGAGAGTTTTTTTTTCTTCCATGAGGTATATAAACTTTAAATCGTGTCTTTATAAAGAGCAGTATTTTGACGATTAATTAAATGCGTAGTAACGTTATACACGATTGTTCTTGTAAAAATTGATGAATAAATTTTTAAGTTTATTGTGTATATGACTTTATAGTAAAATAAACTCATTCATTTTAGCGAGAATATTCAAGATTATTTTTATAGTTTTCTTCAACACTGATAAATACTTAAATCGATTAATGCATGAAAATTATTTTTATTATAGTAATGATATATAGATTTACTATATAACCATAAAATATAAGTTTTATTTCGCATGAAAGTGAAACGTATCGTATTTATTATACGAAATAAATTATGCTGGATTGTCTTATCAGCAAACTCGATTTTTATAAAAAAAAAATTCCGTAATCGCACTCCAATATAAGTCAAGTCGAAATCTTCAATAAAATATTTAACGATGCAATATTTTCATTCACTCGACAGAGCATTGTAAACACGTCTATATTTTGTCACCGATAGAATTTCAAAAGGTAAGAAGTGTTTACATGGTTTTATTAAATGTATTACGAGTAATCCATGATTAATAACGTGAATAATTTACTGCGTGATAAATGGGCTCTGATCCAACTAATTAAAATAGTCCGAGTATAAGTACATACAGACATTTGCACTTACCTAAGAGACAAGATTTTTTTTTTAACTGCCTTAATTTATTTAGGGGCGCGTGGACTGGTTCCCGACGTTTACGATTCATTAGGGATTTCCAAGGGGCTATTAGGCCAGTGTATTGTAGTAAAAAGCAGAAGTCGACGGTTCATTTCGCACAGGTGTCCTGTTTCGCCGATAAATTATAAGATTATTCGTCGATCGAACTTTATCTAAGGATTGTTTTGGAATACTTTCGCAATATTGGACGGTTCGGAGTCGCGTTTTACGCGATTCCCCCCTTTTAAAGTGCAACGACATTTTTGTTCGCTGCCATTCGTCTGTTTATGGTCGCGCCTTTAGAGATTACGCGCAAATTGCTCTACAGGAGCATCGGACTCTGAGCGAATGTCGTATTAGACTTAATGTATAAGTGCCGCGATATAATTTCTCCCGGTAGTCCTTTTAATTTTATCTTTATAGTCGTTTCACCGTATGCTAATGCACATTTCATAATACGCTTGACGTTTGAAAACAAAAAATTTAGTGTCGAGTAATTTCATTTAAACGCCGAACGATTTCTACTTCAATTTTATAATAATTATGATATTCGATAAAAAAATTTAACTACTACTTATTTTCCATTTATTTTTAATTTTTATACTCGTCTTTATTGTTACTTTTTTTTATTGCGACAATTGAAGTGGTAGACAGTTCATCAATCACGCAATAACCGAATAATTAGACAATAAAATTAAATAATTAGTGTTTAATTTGATTTCACGTGTAGCAGCTACAATTATTTTAGTGCACATGATGAATTCCATTTGCACGGAATGAAAAATTAGCTACTGTATATTAAATCGTAATTTCTCACGTTTCGTTCTTACATTAACGCCTGGACATAATTGCATACGTTATAATAGACTCGCGCATGCAACTGACGTTGAAACAGACTATACTAAAAGTCAGCTGTTGCTCTAATCCTTTATAAAACTCCTGGTCATCGTACCCAGGTTATATTATATATATATATGATTTTATGCTACCGGTCACGAGTATGGTGTGGTTTTAGCTTTCAGAGAATTAATTTTAGCTACTCCTACACTTCATAATCTAAGTAGTTACTCTAACAAATGTGCCCTAGATTTAACTAAAGCGTAACTATGCGATCTCACATAGTTTCCAAGAAAAGGTTAATGAAATGAAAACTTCAAATTATTTAACGCTTATACTTGGAAAATATTTTTCTTTTGTAATACAAATTTAGTTAGATTTAAAAAAAAATTAATCTAAACAGATTTTCTTTTTATTGACATACGTAATTAATAACTTTAATTTTTTTTTTCACAAATTTAATTACTAAAGATAAAGAGCTTCTTTGATTAATTAAATAGAAATAAATATTAAATACACATCCAAACATTTTGAATTTGTTGCATATATATAACATTTTGAGAATTTTCGAATTTATTTATTAATTTATTAATTTCCACTGTCAATCAGTTCAACTTTTGAATAAGAAAGATTTACTTTGTAATATAAGATTTGAAAAGACATCACGTATTTGAAAGAAAAATTTCGCCTTTAAAAACCTCTATCAGCGAAATGATTTCACGCGAGTGTAAGCATCACCGGAGAGGGACGCGCGCGGCCCGAGTCTATATTACAGGACGGCGGTATACGATCGCGCGATGCTTTCATCGAACGTGCATCGATTGAACGCAAAATGCGTGCACCCGATGGAGTCGCACAAATAACGAGTGACCATTAGAAACTGTAAACCAGCACTGTAAAACATAAAATAGCGGTAAAAAATTATTATGAAAATTTTCATATTCCGCGCATAATTTTATGACACATTTAATGCACCTTTCATTGCGAATTTTCATAATTATAATATCAACGTTACTGCTCCTTTCATTTAGAGTACATTTGCTTTTTATTAGCGTTTGCTAGTGCGACTCTAAATTCAATCGTACTTCGTTATGTGGTACGAGAAGTAATAAAATTTATTCATTAATATTCGGAAGGTGACCCTTATTTTTTATTTCCAATATTTGTTTAACGTGTCTAAATATTTTTATGTATAATATTAGTAATGAAGGTAACTTCATTTTAACGATTGCGCGATAAAGTCTATTTTAATTTTACCGCCAAATTGTGTTTTCACAAGAGGGTGGCGCTGACGTCGTCAAGAGAAATCAATGAAAGTGGACAGACGACAGAATCTGGAATTTTGGTTTACTGTGTGTTGTGTAAATAATTAAGAAGTAAAGTTACCTTTACTATTTGTTATTTAATAGAATTAATACGGTAAGTATTTTAGAAATTTCTAGAAATCGTTCATTTTTAAAAAGTGTTTTATGACGCTGACGTTCATTCAAAATATTGTAATTTTCATTTCACGATCCTAACCTCTTCGTACATTCTTAATATTCTTTATTTGACTTTCATAATTTAAAAAATCCATAAGTTTTTCCACATTTGAACGTTGGTTTCGAGGAGAAATGTTTTCTATCAAGAATTGAATGTAACTTCATAAATACATAATTGAAATAAAAATGTTATATTACTAAAATTCCATTATATTCTCACAGATGACTATAAGACATATACCTTTCATTGCAAGGACAGTTTTTGTAAAAAATAATGAGGTCGAACAAGCCTGCAGAATTATAAATAGAATTCTTGGTCAAGAGGAGATATTGGATCAGTACCGACGTACCAGATATTATGAAAAACCTAATCAAGTGAGAAGAAGAATAAACTACGAAAGGTGTAAAGCAATTTATAATGAAGATATGGATCGAAGAATTAAATTTTTGATGAGGAAAAACAGAGTTGACCCATATCCAGGATGCTCATAACTTTTACAACATTGCATTTGTAAATAGCAAAATAAAAATATTTGGAGGTAATAGTGATTAAAAAGTTTTTTTTTTCAGAATAGCAAAGAATCCTTCAATACCTACTACTAATACATTTACCTAAAGACACTCTTTTAAGCTGCTTGATGATGAAAGTAAAGATTGCAATTATTGAAACACTCACCTTGTATATTCTCCACGCATATTCGTAAATCTTCTCGATACACAGGCATCCCATTATTGCACTGGCAAGTGCAAGAGTTGCTTATCGTTTCAGAAGGCGAGCCAAAAGGGCTCGCTGTGTCATCACTGAGCACCATGCAAGCCTCATTACAGGAACCTTTTAACATTTTTACAATTATTTTAATTATTTCGCCAAAATAAAATTATTGTTTATAATATTATTATTTATTATTATTGTTTTTAATTAAATTATGATTCATTTAACGTTTAAACCTTTACGTTTTGGGTACAATATCTCTATTTTTTACGCAATCATTTATTTGACCAGTGAACGGACTCCGAGCCCATTGCAATAAAATATATTTACTAATTTGAAATAAAAAATATATATTTATCTGTGAAAGTTTGCTTTGAATAACACATCCAAATTAACCGACGAAGAAAACAGCTTGTATAAATTCTTATATAAAGCTATAAAAAAAGAAACTAAAACATTATAAGCAGTGAGGACCAATTCTTTATAAAATAAATGAAAAAAAAAAAAATGTTCCCGACATGCTTTAAGCCGCATAATGAGTTTAACTTTTTCGACGGTCATTTAACCGATCACTTGACATAACGAAGAAATTGGCGCAAAGGCCTCCGAATAATCATAAAAAAAATAATAATAATAAATAATAATAATAAAACAGACTTATGCGGGGCAATCAAATCGCGCTTCTCTTTGCGCCAATAGGTTCCCATCGAATTTAAGTTCGTGGCGGGTTCCCTTAAAATTCGATTTTTATTACCGGTCCTCGACTCCCCGCGCGTTGATATGTAAAATGTCGAGGAGCAGGCACATGCACTTCGCCACATGCGACTTACTTCTTATCACGCTTACAGTGCTTGTACACTGCACCAAAGTTAATTTGTTATGTTTAGAAAAATTTTGAAATTAAGAAAAAAATTAATATTCGTCTTTTTTTCTTTACTTTAGCTTTTTCTTAATACTTTCGATAATATTAATACGCTTACTCCGTTATTTATACATACTATATTGCATATTTTTTGAAATTTTTGTAAATATTTTACGTTCTAAATGCTAAAGAGTATAACATTTGGAAAATATGTCAATTTAAAGGTCAATTTTCTACTTTAAGCAGATGCAGTCTTGGTAAAACCTTCAAAAATAAATATAGTTTTATTTATCATGAGTCTTGATTTTTCTGTAATTATTATGCCTAAGTTACTAAAAATATTTTATAAAAATTTACTATAAATACTCTTTTGCTGAGATCGATCAAATCTAAGAATATTGATTATTGTGCTCATAGAGTAAGTAACTATTAACTCAATCAGCGTCTGACGCGTGAGCTTACAACGGGAACTTCTAAAATGTTTACGTCAAATTTTTCTGGGGTCAATTATTATAAAAAATATCATTAGAAATTGATAATACGAAAATTGATACAACTAAATCGATTTTTTAATTAAATGAACTATTATCAAATCAACAAAATAATTTTCAAAGGCGGACTCAAAAGAATGTTAATAGAATCTACAAATTTGTTTTCAGTGTACCAAATTAATTCTATACTAAAAGTTTAAAGTTATGAATTTATTCTTAATGTAGAAAATTGAACTTTTAATTCTTACTTTCCCAGATTTAATAACTAACCCTTAGCGTTAGAGTGTGAGCGAATTAACTTCAGTACCCCCAGCCTCCCCGTTGCCCGCCTTATATTACCTGGTATGGTGAAAACATCTCCATCGGCGCGCCTCGTCAGGCTGACATCGTCGGCGAGCGCCGGCCTGAGCACATGATGCCAGCTTAACGAGAGAATCAGGAGTGAAAGACGCATTTTCTCGGCATTCTGCAACAGGGAAAAAAATAAATAAATAAAAGTCGGCGTGAGCAGCTCGTGCTGATATATAATAAGTAAGTGGCGACGCTCGCGCACGTATAAAGGCTACCGGTGCGGTTTTTGCATAGGCCGCCGAAGGAGGGGGACGCATCCTCGAAGATTTCAAAATGATTTATCTCGGTTTAGAATTTTAATGGGCCGCGTTATAAGCATTTCCGCGGCGTAAAACGCGCGCTTTAGAGCTCACGCTTATCGCGCACCGATAGATTTAACGCGGCTCCTGTCGGCTTAACCGTTGTTTTCTCATTTTTCTCGTGTTTTCCGAATATTTTTCGACTCCTTTCGAGCTTCTAATTGTGTCTAATCTTGTTACTGTTGATTAAAGCTGTGATGAGTTTCTTATATAAGAAACAAAATTATAATTTTTTTTTGTCACTTGTGGTTTAAGTTACAGAGCAGTTTACTTCGACGTTTTTACGTAAAATATAATTCAATATATTTTTATTATTTATTTATTTATTTACGTATTATATAGGTAGTGACATGCCCTTGTTAAACAATAGAAGAAGCGATGCACATTATTTAAATAATTTTTTTTAATCAAGTTTCGTTTTATAATGTTTTTATATTTGTATTTGTAGAATTTACTACTGGAATCGGGGTAGCGAATTTGCATGAGTGTTGATTAAGATGTTAACTGATGAGGTTTTAATACCTTGAAGTATTAAGTGCCTAATAAAGTTCGTGATTATACTGTCTCGAACTTCGGAATAATGACTTTTCTGCATAAGGTTATACGTTGTTTCTATATAGCATGAACCTGTAAAGGTGTATTAATTAATCATATTCATAGTGATTCACGTCAATTGAGAGCGACTGACATTGGGTGATGAGATCATTTCAGGTGCAATTTCTTTGTCAATCTAAAAAAAGAAAAATGGAAATTATACTGCTACTGTCAAATGCATCAAACAAATATATATGCAACACAAAAAATTTGTGTGCATCACGTGCCACTTAATAATTAATTCCTAATTAGCTTATTTGAATTTGTTTAATGTGAAACAATATTGAAACGACTGAAGGTGAAGGATATTAAGAATGAAATATATTACTGTACGTCAGACGTAAATAAATTAAGATGAACGAAGTTGAAGAAAGTGAAAATCTTTTCTAATATTTAAGTATATTAGGCAATGAAAGGTATAGGAAAGTAGCATAGTAAGTTAAATATTTTATTTTTAATGATTATGTTCTTACAATATGCGAGAGTGTGGAATAGTAAATGACTGCATAATGAGAAAACTAAAAGAAAAAGAAATTTTTAAAAGCACACAAAAAAGAATTTAGAATTCGATACTATATATCTATTGGCTGCTTGTAATATACATTATAATTTTTACATTTCTTT
The DNA here is from genome assembly GCA_035582955.1 of Sycophila texana. Taxonomy (NCBI): domain Eukaryota; kingdom Metazoa; phylum Arthropoda; class Insecta; order Hymenoptera; family Eurytomidae; genus Sycophila; species Sycophila texana. Next base: position 9,173 of record JAWWEN010055113.1, on the reverse strand, counting down.
TTGTAAGCCTGCGTAATGCAAAACATTTTTCTTTTCGTGGCTGTCTCAATATAAAGCTCGCTCTCTGATGCACAATTATATTTTAAGCACATTTTTGAATCGATAACTACATACACTTTTCTCACTTTCAAAAAAAAAAAAAAAAAATCTTAATGTCATTATGTAAATTTGCAAAAGAGTCAATTTCATCACTGATTCCAAAACTGGACAGTTTGATCCTCTCAAATCCATTCATTGCGGGCCCATCTAACTTGGCTATTCAACCGGTTTAAAACTAACACTAAAACCGATTTTAACAGTTACCGCTTACTTTTTCGATAATCCTCCTTCTCTGGAACCCTCTATACAGAGCCAGCCGCTACTCGCGTTGCAAATAGTCCACAGAGCAGCGCAGTTATAATAATAGCAACAATTAAACCGCGCGTTCATCCCCGCAGCTGTTTGCTCGCGCGGCCACCGCAAGCTCCCCGCAGTCACCTCCAAAAAAAGTAGCTTAAACACTATATTTACGTATGTACATCTACTCGTATGTATATACCCAGCTCCTAAAAACTGTCAGCGGTAGTCTCGTATTTACCGATAAAAAAAAAAAAAAAAAAAAAATTACTCAAGGCCGCGGTGAATCAGCTCGTAAACGGGAGCGGACCCGCGGCGAGCTGTTCGGTCGAGCGCGCGCATGCCATTATGTAGACGTGCACGCGCGCACTGGAATGTCGCGGCGGCTTGCACTTAGGGACCGTACCGGCCGCTCATTACACGGACGGACGACCGGCCCAAACGAGGGACACTGCCTCGAGAGCGGTTCCGCGGTCGCAGGACCGATCTTCCGCAATCTAGCGCGCCCTCGATTTTTCCTTTCGCGATCGGCCCCCGCACGTGCCACGCATTTGTAGGTATATATAATAAACGTGTATGTACTATGTACTTGTATGTACAGATTTTGTATAAGTACATACGTTTGTGTGTACCTATTTATGTGTGCATAAACGTGGCTTCATGCATCTGGATTGGTGTATGCGGGAGCGCGGACCCGGCGGCGGAGGGTAATGAGTTTGTGAGTGACCGACGCCGGGATTATCATGTCGAGCGATTATTTCGTGCGGTATGTACTTTGCGAGTCCACCGCAGCCGCGGGATTTCGTTATCGTATTTTATTACGGCGGCAAAGGGGGTGGAGAGGAGGGAGGCCGCGGCGAAGCGCTTCGAAATCCGCACTGCGGTGGAGCCCAGCAGCTAATCGTTATCGAGCTTTCGGTCGAGCTTTATTGAGCGGAGTAATTGTATTAGCTGTTTTTCAGTTAATCTGCGGCGGCGTTATTTAAACATTATTTGTGTATGTGTGATTTAATCGCACTTCACTGGAAGTTGCTGTATAATACAGGAACTTAAAAAAACCACCCCTGAAATATTATAATAGACAACGAAGGCTTTGGTTTGCTCAGAACTTTTAGAAACGACCAGTTGTATTTAAAAATTTAGTTAATTAATTAGATATTTGCTATAACAGACTTAGAGTGTAGCTAAATTCCGTGGTTTTTACTTTATATTGATACAATTCGGAAGTGTGTCGAATTTCTGAAACTATACTGTTTTAATAAAAAAGGTATTTTACGGTGCATCGTGATTGCCAAAAATTTTAATTCAACCTTATATCGCAATCCAATAATTGAGTAATTCAGGAACTATTTACGATTCATATGAAACAAACAAACACGTCAGCTGCATTCTGGATTATAAAATTTTTAAGAGTTCTCCTCCGTTCGTTTTAACATAACATTCCGAAATTATTGTTTCGAGCCTTCGAAACATGCATTGAATTACGTTTTTTATATTCATTCATTATTTATCAGAGACTAGGTAATTACGAGATAATTTTACAACTAATTATTCTTAAAATAAGTATCTCATTAAATTCGCTACTGCTTAATGTAATCATCAACCAAAAGAACAACATTTCACAAGAGAAAAGATTAATATTAATCTTTAATAACAAATTCTAATTATTCTAGTCTCAATTAATATTTCTTTCGCATTAAATCATTTTTTTCCCATACAATAATAAGAATAATAAAAAACTACGATAATCTGCATACTATAAATCTAAGTTATAAATTAATCAGTAACAGTCAAAATTACGTGGCAAAAAAATTAAAATCATTTTGCATCCCCAAAAAAAAAGCCACGCCACACTTTAAACTGCACTGCGCTCCAATTATCACTAAATACCGCGCCGACTTCTTCAATGACCCTATAAACGGTTCGCAAGATCCCCGTTGCTTAATCTCAATTCAACGCACCCTCCACGGCGCTCGTTAAAAAATCCGCGCGGCGCGTCCTCGACCGCCCGACGATTTTCCCGAGGTATACACGCGGACACAACCGCAAGCGCACGCGAGCCCCCGGCCATCCGCTGGTGTTCATCTGGCGCGTGCTGAGGGGGGCGGGGGCAGGGTGGTTTGATGTAAATCGCGGAAATTTCACGCTAGACGAGCGCTCGTAACGCGCTCCTTAAAGACAGTCCTCGCGCCGCGGAGGCCCGCTGAAATTGCCCCGCAGCTGCGCGCGGCCAGCACCTGTTCCCCTCTCCGCGAGGCGTCACACGCATGTCGCGCTTCGCTGCAACGGTATTGCCGTCGTAAAGCCCACGAGCGCGGCCAAGGAAGAATGGAGCCGCGACCGGTCATCCGCCCGGAATTTGATCGGTTTTACGAGAAAACGAGGGATATTCTTATGGATGCTGAATGAAAGGTGGGAGGAGTGGAATTTATTGATTTATGGTTGTGATGAAATATTGAAATTTTTTTTTTTTTTTTAAACAATTGAGATGCTTTAGGTAATTATAGTTACGGTATAATTATAATTTGGTAACTGGATAATTGAAAATTGACTGGTGAACAATTTATAGTTTTCAATTTTTTAGCTATATTGTGTATTTGCCCAGTCAAATTAACAGAAAAAGCGAGTAAATGTAAACCAATTTTTAAACATTAATTTGACAATGCAGTTTTGTGTATGAAATACAAATTATAAAAAGAATCTCAATTCAGATTTTGGTTTCTATCAATGGTTAAAGTTTGACGAAGCCAATTTCTCCTTAATAATAAAAACGCGTTAGTCATAACGGAATAAAAAAAATACAGTAAAATTATACAGAGCTTAAAAATATCCGTAAAGTAAAGCTGTATCACATATGGTAATCTGTTGATTTAGTTGTAAAAAATTAAAATCGCTGTATTTAACATTACCAATCTGTATGAATGAAATTTTGTTATTGATTAGAATTAATATTTGGTAATCGATTATTATTGCGAATATCACTGAGTAAATATTGAAAAAACAAAACCGTTAATTTGCAGACGAACAGATTTATGGGGGACTATAAATATAGATACAACTGGAAATATCTAATGGCTCTTTTCACTTGAAAGTATTTAATGCATACACACATGTTTGACTAGCTTTCGGAAAAAATTTGTTTTTTTTTTTTTTTTTTTTTATACATACAACGTAAAACCTGGTGGTAGTTGCAGGTAGGTTAAGTAATTTGTCAATATCCCTTGACAGCGCTACGAAACCAGTTGAACAGATAGAAATTTATTAATTTAAATGATTTCACTTATTAGAAGGAAATATTTTTATAATTTTAATATTTTTCTGTTTTAATTAAAAATCAGTTTGAACCAGAAGTTCGAGCATTAATCTACACTCGACAATTTAGACCTGGATTTAAATTAAAGTATTCACCAATGGTATAGAATATCTCCATAACGTTCTCAGCTGATCAATCGCCAAAAGCTCAAAGTAACGCTCCACTTGTCTACTTTATAACGTTAATTCAGTAAAACACTATGTTTCTCTATCGCTCGATGATTTACCATTACGCAGCGAATAAAAAACAATGCACTATCCAGTTTTCATCGAACAAAAAATAAAAAAAAATAAAAAACAAAAGTAAAAATACCCGATTTTTATCTCGATCTAATAATAAGCAGGGAGGAGTCAAAGCTTAGAGGAGGCCAGACTCTCGAATTACACGAGTCGTTCAGGCGATAAGCGCGAAAGAATCATAGGGGGTTAGCGCTCCGAGAGCAGATTCACGGTGTTTGCGCTCAGACGCGCCTCCGGGGCAAGTAACGAGCGTCCACCTCCCTCGGCGTGGAAAGCCCGCGACGTCGTCACTTTATAAAGCTCGTGCGTCTCGCAGATTTATGTCTTATTTACAGATTGTAAATGCTAATGTTTGCGGGGAGCGAAGAAATTGTCCGCGAGGAAATCGCCGAGTGTCGCGAAAATGAGAAAAGTGAATAGCTCGGCGCAGCTCGCACGGCTATTGCAGCGGTCGGAGAAATTTCCGAAAGAATCTGGCGCTGCGCGTGCTTAACATTTCAATGGGTCGGCGCGAAAATCGTCGGAAACGCCGGGCTCTACGGATAATTAAAAAGGACTGACGACGCGTTTACTTAAATTTACAATTTACTACTGTTTGCCGCGGAAGGTTTAAGGCGTTACTTTACGGCCTTTCTCGGTAATTGCAGGTTTTAAAAGAATTTTGAAAATACATAACTTTTTCATTTTCGTATGGTGAATTCGGCTGAAGGCATTATTGTTAACGAGGTACTGGAGTGTACGGTACTGTAAGTGCACTATTAGTGTTGAATTATTATTGGGCAATTAAAGAATGTATTATTTGTATTTTTAATTTAAAAGTTAGCTGAAAAAGTGCTTTATAGCTAAATTTTCTCGTATTACTTAATTTTCCAATTTTCACTGCCAAGAAGATGACCATGGATATGAGACCTGGATTTCTCACGCAAATTCTGTATAACAATTTTTTGTTTAAAATAATGCACCCCGGATTTTTTTTCTTTTTTTTGAACGAAAATATGTGAGTCTTTAAAAATATCTGGGGGGAACGTGTATTTGCAAAAATGTTAATTACGCGGGAACTAATAATCGTACAAACATGCACGCATAAAAAAATAAATAAAATTCAGAGATTTGTCAGAGTACACTGTAAAAAATTAGGGTCCGATTTACACAATTTTACACAAAATTTTTGTGTAAATTCTTCCCCCAAAGTTGGTGTAAATTTTGTGTAATTTTTGATAGTACCGAAATTACACAACAAAATTTTTGTTTTTATCTTACGTTCATCGTAATTCCATTTTGGAAATTACACAAAAATTTGTGTAAAACATTTTTTACACAAAAATTTACACAAAATATGCTACACTAAAATTTTACACAAAAAAAAATTTACACATACATCAAATGTCCGATTTTACACAAAATTTTTTACAGTGTAAAAAACATTATTAAATAGATCCAAAATTATACATAGAATTGAAAATTCATTGAAAATTGTAATAAATGTCTTCACTTCTTTTGAAGATACGTAGATCTAGAACCAATAATAATTTTTTAATCTAAAAATCATTATACACAATGCTGGAAATGCTCTGATTATCTCGTTTTGAATCCTAAGCCAGTTTGCTTTGTTTAATTATTTTTAATAATTATGTATATATACTACTGCGTACAATACAAAAAAGCTTATCAATATCATCATAAGTATAAAAAGAAAAAAATGTTTTGCGTTACCTTTTATCCCAAATTACAAACATAAATAAATACCAGTCTTTCTCACCTACAAACTATATTACATAATAACAGAGTATTATTCTCCCCAGTGTTTCTTCTCAGTACATAATTTTATAATATATACCCTACCAAGCTTAATAAATTCAGCAATTCATCTCGCATTACACTAATATAATAATGTTTCCTTCATCTCAGCGTCAACTCTTCATTACTCTAACACCTAAAATTAAAAGAAAACCCAAGAAGCTAAACTCCGCGCAATTAGTCTTCATCCCTGCGGTCGCAGCGCGCGCGACACGTGTAACTATAATGCCACCTGCAGAGACTATATTATACTCAAAAACGTAATCGCGCCCGTCGCAATATTGCACTATCATGTTTTACGTTATAATTCAGCGGAGCGCGCGGTACGAGCCCGAGCAGCTCTCACCCTCGAAAACGAGATTAAAACTAATTAAAGCGCCGCGGGCCCCGCGCGTTCGCGGTAAAGACTCGCGCCGCGATTACAATGGTAGAAGACCGGCCGATCCGGCACCTCGTGATTGTGCATGCCCTCGAAAATCGTGCCTCGAACGCGCATCGTGTGTCGAGCGTCCCGTTGCCGGTGCACTCGACTCCTCGTCCTGCAGCTGACTTGCTTCATCTCGAGGAGGAGGAGGGAGGGGGGGGGGGGCTTCGCTCCTTGTGTACCGGCGCATCACCGTAAAAATGAGAGACGGAGGATGTCCGATGGGTTTTATGCATAAATTTCTCGGTGATGTCTTTCACCGCCGCCGTTCTTCCTTTCTTTTTTCCTTTTAATTAGATTTAACGGGGCGAGGGACAATTAGTCGGAGTAGTGGAATTTACGGTGTATAAAAACATACTTTTAGTTTGGATCGGCCTTTGTTGGGGATTCTTGCACCTGTTGAAAGTGTAGCTGTAAAGCACGATTCAGTGGCGTCCACTTGAATGGGGAGATATTTTTACAGGGCGTTTGATGGATTACTTGGCTTATTCGCGAGGGATTCGTAAAATTTTAGAGAAAATATAGTGCGGTGAGGATGTGCCGTTCGATTAATATTGGAGGTTGATATTTTTGTGCGAGGAAGAAGGATATTATACGATGGTTGACTTTAATGTTTCATTATAACTTTATGTGTTTAAGACCTAAAATGTACGTATGCCCACTTTAAATGGCCCTTCAGCTGATGTAAATCAAAAGTACTATTATACGCACTGCGCATTATTTCCACGATAAAAGAGATTCGCACGTTCAATAGTCTGGTGAATAAAGATAAGTTTTGAAAGCTTTTATGTTACAATCCATTAAAATAAAAATTAAATGTATCTGTAAATAAGCCGCAATCTTTTTCTTTCTGAAACGTTGAAATTTCTATTTAGAAGTTCCAATGTTTTATATTGAAAAACTTGCTGTAATTAATTTTTATTCTATTAGATTTTAGAATTTATTGCGCATTTCTAATAAAGATAAACATTTGATTTCCACTACAGAGTAAATAAAAAAAAAATTAAACTTCACGCTCACATACATAATCAATGCGCTATCACAAAATTACTCTGGAAGCAAGAATACTTGTAAACTTGGTAATATAAATTTGTTTAAACTTTAAGTACAAAATTATAATAATCAGGAATACCACCGAGCACGTTTTCCACGATATTATCATAAAATCAATTAATTGACATGTGTACTATCCGAAGCCATTGCCAATTCACAAATAGCATAACAAAATTTTAATTAAAATTTAATGATTTTAATTTAAGCACGCGCCAATAAATGTAGTACATAAACCGTACCGCAACTATGACATTAAATTTCCTTTACAAATACACGGGTCGAAAGTTTGAAAAATAAAAAGCTCGTAAACGCGACAGTAAAATGGTTTTAACGAAAAAAGAAGTGTCGGTTTTCCGAGAATCAAAGCCACGGAAAATTCGATCGGCGATCGTTGCACCTTACGCAGCCTCGTTTTATCACCCATAAGCGATATCGGCCACCAGATAAAAGTCCCCCGTGCTCTATCGATCTAAGCGATCCTTATACGCGCGTCTCGTTCGCTTTCACCATCATCATCCGACCAATTCGAATAAATTATTTCGAAATTCGAAATGAACTATCGACAGTACCAGAAGCGCGCATTCTTTTCGTTGCAATAAACGAGCCCAAGAGCTTCTTTTATTTCAAGCGCATACATATATTTACGATTATCAAAATATTTTTTACTGCCGTCGATAAAAGACCGAACGCCGCAATCTTTAAAGCCGTCAGTCGAAATTCCTTTTAATTGAATCGTCCGTCCTGATGAAACTATCAAAATTTTGAATAACTAATTTGTACACTCTTTTAATCTCGCGATACGAGCTAATTCGTGATAAAACTTTTTTTAACGATCGCATATATACCCGTGCGGTGCCTTCCCTCGTAAAGTCGCTATACTCGCACACGGAAAGGCCGTCCGTCGAATTGGAGGATCTTACGAGTGCGCGCAATTAAGGAAATTTTAAAGCGACGCGCGCTGAAAAAGTGTCGCTTGTCGCCGATAATTTGGGGAGCGTCGATGTTAATAAAAAAAAAATAATTAAATAAATAAATAAAAGGATGTGACGCGGGCGTAAAGATTTGGGAGGTACCGCGGCAGGGCGTCAATTAAAAGGAGCTCTGGCAAATTTAGATAAGAAGCGCCCGGCGACCGGTTGCACCGTAAAAGATATCATTTGGCTGGGAAGAGCCCGTCGATAAAATGTTGTCCGAAATCTCGGCGCTTTTATTGTCGGGACCCCGTAAGGATCGTTTAATTTCGCCGGGATGTGCGTTCATTTATATCGCTCATTGTCGCCTTTTTTTTTCGTCGAGGTCTAATGACTTTATTACACCTTTGGAGGTGGTACTCGCAGAGCCCGTTGTTTATTGGGCAGGACGCACGCGGCCCACGAAGGTGCAATGCACTAAGAGGAGTGATTTACTTTTTCGGCGGTGGCGTTAATTAATGAAAATAGCCTGATTTATGTTGTTGGTGGTGATGCACTCTTATTATGCAGCGTTTAAATACTCCAGTAAAGTTTTTGATTTTTTTTTTTTTAAATAGCTCTTGAGTATAGGTCGCTGCAGTTATTTGTGCTTCAAAATACTGAGCTGGTTAAATGTTAAATATAGTGTTTGAAAAAATAAACTTTTATGCTTATGTTATTTTTATTACTTTTTTTTTACAAGGATCGGAAAACCAACTTAACAATATTTTACAAGGCTAAAGGTGTTAATTGTCAGATATATTAGGTCACACAATTAAACTTTTTAAAAAGATTGATAATAATAAATTGAAAATGTAACAAAAATATTAACAACACGTTCTGAGATTAAAATACAAAATTTCTCCAAAAAATATAAAGCTCGAGACGAACCAACCGAAAAGCCAGAAAGCGAAGCTGTCTAAGAAGGATGTGATTGAAAAGAACATATCACCCTTCGATCCATCGGTTTTCGAGATGTTTATTTTTTTTTTTACACACTGCGCGTACAGTGAGTACTTTACGCCCTCCCGGCGGGCAGTAAAGAACCCGCTGCACGCGCC
>JAWWEN010055073.1:0-36568 GCA_035582955.1 Sycophila texana | reverse complement strand
AAACGCCAGTTTATCGCAAGCAAATTGAGGTTAGCGTGCGGTAAACGGGCGTTTTCCGCACGGCGTGCTATAAATTAAATATGTTTATTAACAACAAAAAAACGTTTAAGAAATCTTGGCGAAGCTTTTTCTCATAGACCTTATACACATTGTAGTTAGCCAGATTCTGCAAAAAAGCGTGATTAAAACACAAAGGATTAAAAAAAATTATTTGTGTCCCGAATTTGGAATTAAAAAACGAAAAAATGAGCTAAGGTAGGTTAAATTTGGACATAAAGTCCTCAAGATAATGCGGTATGCATACACATGTACACGCGCGCACACGCACACGCACACACACCCATACATTTCCTAAAGATGTTTTTCGAGCTTAAAATTCCTTAAAACAATGAAGTTTCCACGAAACTTAAAATTTTACCATTGCAAAGCATCCTCTATGAGGAAGCAAAATTATCATGCTCGTAAAAAAATATTACTTTTAAGAACGATAATAAACAATATCGATGTTAGTGAGTCGATAGTATTTTACCCAAGATCTAAAAAAAAAATCCGCATTCTTATTTTGTTTGCAAATAGTCGATGCGAAGAAAGTTTTATAATTTATAGTTGGAAGTTCAATACACTCCCATAAAAGTTAATTAATACGCTAAGCAAATGAATGCAATTTCTATAAATAATTAGTTCGTTGAACTTATTTGCATGGCGGCATAAAATGCAAATCACGTGAATATTATACCTGAATGATCGTTCGTCATTTTGAATTAAATTTCACTGCAAAATTAAGTGCATTTACGGCTTGAGTAAACAGAATCTTAACGAAAAAATGAGTGAAACTCGGGCAAGTCAACTAAGAGCGAGAGTACCCAATAAATCATTCTCTCGCTCTCTGCCTTTACACTAGAAATTCATTTATATAGATCTCACTTGGTATACTAATTCACGTCGGTTTCCGCTTCTCTCGTTGGTATGCATAGTCTTGCAGTAGAAAATAATTGACCAAGCAAAAATTTTAAATGGTCTGCTATTACGATTATTTGGAACAAAAGAATTTTGTGATTACTTACAATTAGTAATAATGAGTGTTTAAAAAGTTTATTGTAGTACTCAGTAATGAATTAACTAAATTTGTGATTGGTAAAACGTTTTGTTTATTAATATTCTTATTTTATTAATTTGGATAAAATAATTACGAAATTATTAAAAATACGTAAATGTCGAATTATATTAAAATTAAGTATGGAAGTGTTCAAAAACAAATGATATTCTCTAATCATCAAAGAAGTTTCATCGTACCTTTTAAGTAAACAATTAATAATCAAAAATAATTATGAAGTTTCTTTTACACTTGATAATTTTTAAATTCATTTTAAATAAATGCATCAACTTCTTCAGTAAATTACAAATTATACCGAATGCTACACAAAAAAAATGTAGAACTTTAAATCGTTCTAGTTTTGTAAGACTGAAAACAAATTAGAAAAAAAAAGGGTAACACCCGGTGGAGCTTCAAGTAAGTCGTACGCTGCGGCAAACGAGCGCAAAAAGAAAGAAAGTTGCGAAGCGCGCGCAATAAACGTCGAGAGGCCGCGAATCGCGCGCGTGCATCCAAATTTCACGATTCTCAAAGTAACGCGCGCGAATTAAAGAGACTGCATCCCGATTCAATTAACTGTAAACCTATTCTCCCACCGGCCGTAACAAAAGCCCACTGCACGCGTGCCGAGAAAAAATTGTACGTACTATATATATCCTACCTGCGCGCGCGCATGCAATCGGCGGATGCGCTCGGCTGCGATTTTCCACGAGTTCGCCGATTTGCAGGCGCGTCGGGCCTGGCCTGCGTCGAGGAGGAACGGCACGCGTAATTTAACGCGCTGCGACGGCAAATCGTCGCGACGACGCAATTCTGCACGGAGAGGGTCCCGCGAAGCTTGCGTTGGGCCTCCACTTTGGATAATTGCGCACGCGCAATTGTTCGATTGCGAGAAAACGTGATGGGGTCCGAGCTTTGAGGCATTGCGACACGCAGCTAATGTGGCATTGGTTAAAGTGGCGTGAAATGTTGTTTGATGCGGGATTTCATTTATTGGGCTTGCGGTTTTGCGTTACGGTGTCGTTTCTGCGATTTGCGGGATTCCCCGGGTTCATTTGCAGTATCGTGGCTTTGAAGTATTACTCGATAATTGTTGATATGCAGCGGTAAATTTATTCCGTGAAATGTAAGGAAGATTTATTGCATGTTTGTTTGTTAATGTGCGATAAATTACCGGATGTTATTTTAATTGAATGTAATTCTACAAGTAAGTATTCACAAATATACACTATACGAAGTGTGTTTTTACGGGAATAAACAATTTTATGGTTTTTAAAGTTAGTTTATTAAAATCAATTAGTGTAAAATCAATAAACTTTTTAAGTATCGATTACTTAAGACTTCATAAGTGAAAAATGCCGGGAAAATCGGTTATGAAAAACGCTGATTATTTTTATAAAGATCGTCAAATTGTTGACAAAATTATGAAATATTAATAATTTGATCAATAATTTAATTATCTACTTCGTCTGAATATCGGCAAAACAGGAAAGATTGGTAATACCGATCTTTGGAAAGAGTGCATGTTCTTTTGCGGATACCGATTTCTACAGTCGACAATTCAGTTTCTTACATTTCCAAGGTAAAGGTAGAACACCAGGTTTACCCTGTTAGTGCAGGTTTCTACCTTACCAACTGCAGAACAACATGCTTGAATTAAAATATGTATTATTAATATAGGTCCTACGTCCATGCAACAATAATACAATATATTACTTTAAAAAATGCTAATTTTAATGCAGTGTTCTTATTTGGAAGAATTTGTTTTCTATACATTTGTGGACACACTACCAATAATGCAATACATTTTTTATCTAGTAGGATATTTTTGACGGAAAAGAAACCTTGACAATAACAAAATCTTATGACAATGAGAAGGACAATGAGAAGCACAATAAAAAAACACAATGTTTCACATTTATAAATGTCTTCTCAAATCTATAAAACACGGCCATGAAACTTGTTTTGAATCGATTGAAAACATTTGTGTTTTCAAAATACCACACGTCTTCATTGATTACAATCAATGTTTAAGGCTTATCGATTGCCATTGGTTACGATCATTGATCCTCCCACGTATCGCGATTTAATGACGTTACCCTGAGAACCATCTACGTCATGCACAATTTCCACCAGTAGTTCCGCATATATTTGAATATGACAACTGATCCGCCAACGCTTTGCATTTTAGATTTTCCAAATATTTAAGAAAATTCTTAATGATTGGCTGTGATATTTTTGTTTCGTTTCCTTGATATTTACATCGACACGATTGTCCTTTACGTAGTTTTAAAATATACGGTGACTAAAATTATGTTAATTTACTATACTTGCAGAGCATTGATTTATTCATTATTAGTTATTTCAACAATGAACTATTTTATATATTTTATGACTTTCAATTAGGTACTACATATTTTAAAAACTTTGTTAGGCTAATACTTTAAAAACATTGCAGTGATTTCTTTTGTATTTTTAGATATATAATTACAACTGATGGTATATAAACAGCGCGTTTTAAAAAGTAAAAGAAAGACTTTTTCCTATTTCACAAAATTAAATTCATTAAAGAGAAAATATGCTTAACCACCTTTAAACGGGGGTTTTTATGGATTGAAAGTCTTGTAAGCATATATTCAAACTAAATTTGCACCTGAAAGTTTTCTTTGTCGAAGAAGAACAACGTAAACTTTATGCCTTCTTTTATTTAGAAATTAGACTAATATTCGTGGTGATTTAAAATTAATAGGAACTAAAAATTTTTACCATTTATCGACTTATAATAAATGTATCAAATCTTTGTGTAAGAAAATTTATTGTTACTGTTACTTACGAACGACAAATGACATCAGCAATAGTTTCTTTTAGCTTACCTGAAACAAAAAAGATTAATTGTTAACAAATGTTGTAAATAAGGTCTGACATGTATAGAGCCTTATATAAAATTGAAAAATTAATTTCAAATTACATATTATGTAAATATTTATTATTATATATATAATTGCAATTTATAACATATTTAGTACACCATGAAATTAAATTACTGACAAGAGAAAATGGTCAATCGAGCAAATGGATAAACATTTTATTAAATACTTTAATAAAATACTGATATTCGTTTCACTAGTATATACCACAAACGCTATTTAAGAGCACATAACCTGATAAATATAAATGACTTTTAAAAATAAACCTTTATTTATAATAACGCTTTCAATCCAATAAAATTTAATTCTCCAATTACTTCTATATTTAGATGATAAAAAAAAGTTTTTTCCATCGTAAAAAATTCAACCTGGCTTTCAGTTTCTGCACGTAAGTTATAAAATTTCTTACTGCACCCATAATTAACTTTTATAATAACAACACAAAAAAAGATGAAACGGCACTTTTAATGATTTATTACTCTACGATTTTCTCCCCTTTGTCGGGGGAACGGGCTTATCATCCAATAAACCGCGCGAACTTCACCTTCAGTGAGAAGGGGGGACCGATTTCGCCGCTCGGGTGCACGTTGCATACAAAAAGGGAGGAAAAAGCGACGTCGAGTCGTGACAGCGGCGGACATTTAACGATAAAAAGGGGAGAGTCGCCGATGAAAGGTTAAACAGGCTGGCGGCGGGAAGGCGAAAAAAAAGGAGGGATCGTTTTCTCCGCGCGGGCAAGGCGCAAGAAGTGGCCGTTGCATCCGAGACCAGCTTTCACCGAATCACGATTAGCGTCTAGCGGAAGTCATTTCACTTTGCATTTGGTAAATTTTTTTTTTTTTTTTTTTTTTTGGATTTGTACTCCACTACGTGCAATTGGCGCTGATGGCTTGGCGAGCGGGAGATTAGCTTCCGCGTGGTTCGCCTTTCGTCGCGGTCAAACGAAAATTGACTGGTTGACACGAGGTAGCTTGACGATTTTTTTTTTTACCGACTGAGTTACGTTATTTTGATATTTTCACGCTTGACGTGTTTATTTGCATGTATTTACTTCACGCGTTAATTTATATAGGTATTAGATTTGAATTTTATATTTTTTCGATGAGGTATAATAAATCTTGTCTTATCTCGTCAAAGTGAAACTAATGAATGACTTTTTGATTATATAAGATAATTTAAAAAGATGCTAAAATATTTCTAACCTTATAATCTATTTAGTTGCTAATTAAAACGGTATTTAATTAAGATGGTTTATTAAGATAGTTTAACTTTCAAAATCTGTTATATGAGTTTTTCTTACTAATTTGTACTACTATTACTATTAGTAATTCTTACTAATTTCTTACTAATCATTATTTTTTTTTTATATATATTTTAAAATAGTGTGATTTTAAAGCAAACGAACATTCGTTAAAATATGAGAAATTAAAAAGATACTAATTCAAATTTTGTAGTTATGTGTGCATATTTGTCCGCGTTGCATGCGAAATTATAAATAACCTATGATTAATTGCTGCGAATTTTGTTCTACATAAGGTACCCCTTGCAAGTATGTATGAATTTATAAATGAGTGTTACGTATTCTCAAAAGTTTTTATCTGCACGAGTTACAACGTTAAGAACACTACGTTTACGTAATTATATTTTTTCATTGTTTCTGTACGAATATACTACAGTACTAACATAGAGTATTTACCATTGCAGGAATTTTTAATTTATTAACTAAAATTATATAAATAATAGAAAAGTTTAGTGTTTATTCAGAAACTAAAAAAAGTCTTTACAAAACAGAATATAATAATCGTGTACATATTATTTATTCCAAAACGTTCAATAAAATTCGTTGTATGATTTGTATGATTATCGTTTTATTAACATCTTTGTATGATTTAGTTATTAATTCTTTTAATTTTAGTTAAAAATCTAGTATAATGGATACAAACCCGTAAATTTATAAAATAAAATAAATTAAATTAGTAAAAATAATATAAAATCTTTTGAAAGAAGCTTGTTTCCAAATAAGTTTGGCCGGAAAGAAATAAACATCAAAACGATCGGTATAAAAATAAAACAATACCTCTAAAGAATCGGCCTGCTCATTGCTGAAGTATGCATAATTACGTAGGTGTCTCGGGACGTATCCCATGATCGTATTTTTCTTACAGAAAGGCAAATCGCGCATGTTGACTGGTGGTCCTCGCGCCTCTTATTTATATACCGATCAGACCAAAAACCGTTATTCCCGTCGCAAGCACTCCTATATCTTCATCACAGCTGACAAACAACTCGAGCAAAAGCCTCGGCGAAACCAAACAACAGCACTGAACACAAACGGTATTTTTCGCGATAATACAAATAAAAAAAAAAGGAACAGCCGAGGTTAGCGAAAGAACGTCGTCGACGGTGGCAAGGCGTAAGCCGAGTGGCCTGCTCGCGCGGCGCTTACAATCGGAGTGTCTCCGGAGCGGCGTCGCCGCCACCCGCCAGGTACACGCCAAAGCGTAAGAAGACAACTTTCCATTTCTACGAGACGCGCACGCGACTCCGCGGCCCGGCGGCGGGGATATGCCTACTCGCGCTGCCGCTACCGATCCCCCTAAGCGCGCCCGAGCTACCGATTTGTGACGAACCGCCTCTCCTCTGGCACCTTCTACCGCAGCCGCTTCTTTTTTTTTCCTCCCTGCGCGGTTGTTGTTTTTTTTTTTTTCTTTAACTCTGCTTTTTGGCAACGAACTCGTTATTGGGTCTTATATGCAACGTAATTGATGGCCGGCGGTAACAAGCGCAGGACTGCGGAAAGTCGGTATGTGGTGTTACTCAATCGCACGCTCCAGACGAGCAATTTTTATCGCTGCTTTATTTTTGTTGATTTTTATCAGCGGCTCCGTTCAACGCGTTCGCTTTCGAATTTTACAGCTTTACGCTCGCCGTAAGGCGAACGAAAATTTTCGCAGGAGTAGAGCGATTTTTTGCGCGACGGTGTGACTTGCGCTTGGTACTTCGGCTATTGTTACGCACTAAAATCCACTTCGTTCGAGTATAAATTTAACCGCTCGAGTTCTTAACTTTAGTACTCAATTATTTCTGAAACGTAGCGAGATTTTTCATTACATTTAAATAAGTATATGGGTAATTACTATATGTTGCGCATTATTATTGTTAAAAATGGTGCGAATTTAAATTATAGAAACAGAGCTTGGCTTTTCATTTTATTTTCACGATAATTAAATCAATCGTATTTTTGCATTTCTCGATTATGCATGGATATCAAATGTGAATAGTTACACAGGTGAGATTTTTTACACAGTTAAAAATTTGTTCAAATATAACGTTTTTGTATTGAGTAATAAATAGACTACATAAATACTGAAAAAAATTGTAATAAATAAATATTTCTTTAAAACTAGATGAATTTATTTGTTTCTAAATAAAAAGAATGTATATTAAACAAATATTCTTTATAATTTCACATCGCAATACACAAAATACAAAATTTTTAACCGTGTAGCAGCCGAAAAATCTGTCCACTTAATTCTAAAACCTTTCCCCAACTCATGATATCACGCCGCAGTTACAAAATAAGTAAATCATCTCAATTTCAACGAGAAAAAAACTTATATAAATATCTTTTAATTATCCTAAAAAAAAAAAATAAAAATAAAAGACCACTGCCGGTGAAAATCCGCGTTTGTGTAACGCGCGCGCGGATGAGAAAAAGGCTCTCCGTCCCGCTTTGACGCCGTGGTGGCCCCAACAATGGTGCAATTGCGATTAGGCGCGCGGAACGCGCGTGGGATATACATTTTCAAGCGATGCAAGGGAGATGGAAGAACAAAAAAAAGCGACCGACGAGTTTAGGGGATTTCCGCCTCTTTCGCGAAGGAAAGTGTCGCGGCGATTGTTCGCGCGTTTAAAGCGCGCAGGAAGAGAGCGAGCGAAAGCAATCGCGCGCTCGATGAATATTTATGATGGTCTAAGAGGTGGATCGTTAGCGCGTTACGTTTTTCTACCGGGAAATTAATTAAGCGCGGAATTCGCGAGATTTAGGAGGGTAATGGAAAAAGTGCCGCGGTTTTGTCACTCTGTTACGAGGCGCGCAGTGTACTACTGTGGGATTAGTCAATGATTGAGTTCACGCTCGGATAACCGAGACGCTCGCGTTGGACGATTGGTTAGTTTAATTGTGCAATAGTTTTAATTGTTCAATTGTGTAAACGTGAGTTTCTTTTTTTCGAGCAGTGTTGATTTAAAATGAATTATAATTTTTAAAAAATTAATGTTTAAATAAGTTCGTTTATTGTTTTTTTAAGTTTTATTTTATAGACGTATAATATAGGGTAGTTTGTATAATTTAATCCCGAGGAATATGTCGATTTAAAATAAATTCTAACTTGAAAAAAGAAAATTCCTAAATTGTGTTTAAAAATTCAATTAATGTTTTTTAAACGTTAGTCTATATATATTTTTATTTTTATTTTTGTTATGGATGCATCCGTGGTATGAATTTGCATTTATTTATTTATTTATTTTTTTATTTATTTTTTGAAAATTGATAATACAGTGTCACTCAATGGTTCAATGACATTCGCTACCGTGATTATAGATATTTAATATTAATTTTTATGCACGTGTGGTATAGTAACTTTCTTTCCGTGAGTCATGTAACTTTTCCTATAAGTGAAATTTTAAAATCCGATATAACACGATAACAATAGTGAAACAAAGTATTGCTTTTTATGCTCATGCATGAAAAGATGGTAATTGTTCATACGATCATAAAACGAATCTTGTGTAAGAGCGTTTATGAATATTCGTTCTTCTAACTCTGTCATTATATAAGAGATCCGGAAAAAACACATAAATTGAAAAAAATTCATAAATTTAATGAGCATAAAAATTTTTATCAACCAAGTCTTAATTCCAAAATTATATTTATTATGCAGATTTATCAAACTGAATGAACGATCATTCATTTATTAAAAAAAAAAAAAAATCATCAACAACATTTTATGAATAAATATGAAAATTTCATTTACTCCGCTATACTATACCTCGTAATAACCATGCATAAAAATAAAATTAAAAAACTACTAAATTTTACATCCACGACAGCCTATAAATTACGTATCAACAAAATCGACTAATTATGATGTCCACCAGCAGAAAAGCAGCTGCAATTATTGAGCGCACGACAAATTGTCCCGATAGCGATCTATCGGTCGAGCATCGCCTTTCACAGTCTGAATGCCGAGGAAAGTATCGCACGCAGGCTTGTTTTACACGCGTGAAAAAAAAAAAAAAAAAAAAAATGAGAAGCGAGCTGGTCCTTCCTGCTTCCAGGTGCCTCGTGCAACGACGCGAAACGCCGGGCGTCTTGGTGTCCCCCGCAAAGGCTCGCGGGAACGACGCACTGCGTGGACAATGTCCAGACCGTCGGAGCGTCGATGGCCGTCAATTTTCGTTAACGGGACGCGTCTAGCTGGCGATCGGTCAATCAGCGGGGACAGCCTTGCGTGCAAAACAACGGTAAAGCGACGCTTTTACGTCGTTTCCGCGAGTAAATCACACCGAGCCCGACGCCTTGCTTTTGCAAGTGCTTCAATCATTTTTAATTTTTTTTCGACGTGGGGATGCACTCTTTGGAAAATTCATGGCGCTGTGACTGGGAGCTTTTTTCCTCGAGGTGTTTCCATCGCGAGGCTTCGACATTTGTATCTGCATTTTCAGATGTTATTAGAAGCTTCCTTTCTTAGAAGAAAAAAAAATTATAGCTGAAGGTTGAGAGAACTTTAAAGGAGCAATTTAATTTATTTACGTTTTTTTTTTTATAAGAATATACATTAAAAAAACAATCAGCCAATAAAAAAAAACCGTTAATATTTTGAACAAAGAAATGAAATGCAATGGGAATAAACTGTTTCCAATAAATCCATTCAACGTTTCTAGTCCAGACAGACAAATTATAGTTTCATAAACACGACGCGTGATTATGATAATTTATGGATAATTAAATTCTATACGCCTCTCAGTTGTTTATCCAAGAGCAGAATATTATTTAATTCAATATTACAGATCAGCCATAAATTTTGTTTCTTATTTTATACTCTTTTCATAAAATTATCACTCCATCAAAATTTTCTACAAATTTCTCCAACTCTAACCGTTCGTTCCTCCGAGTTAAACAACTAGCACAAGGAACAAACAGTCTTTAAAAAAATAAAGAAAAAAAACAGAAAAAGAAATGAACAAAACCTGAACATTTGCATAAATGAAAACAAAAAAAAAATCAAATCTTTACACGGTGTATTTCATGACTCTCCATAACTGACAAAAACCTTTTGTTATCTTTCACAAAGCCAAAATTGCTTTCTTAGAAGCGTCCCGCCTCCGGTAAAACGCGTGCCAATATCCCTGCAAAAACATCGTCGGAGGAGCGTGTGCGGCGCGTGCCACGCGCAAAACCCGACGCTTCGGCGCAGGTTCATTCCTCTCGTTACTCATAATGTGCTTTGGAATCCTACGCGCGACTTTACTTTCCGTACGGACGGCTGACTGCTGTATACGCCTCCTCGCGCGATCGTCAATCTCTCTGACCAATTGGAGACCGAGAGATTGGCATTTGTAATGCATACGACTAATTTTTTTTTTTAAATTTATTTTTTTATTTATTTTTTTATTTAGTTGCAGCAATATGCGAAATGTCCAAATAAATTTTTTTTTGTCCGTGTGACATTGTAATGTAAATTCAAATCTATTATTCTGATGATTAGAAAGATGGAATATATTATTCTAATAACTTGTAAAGAAATGTCAAAGTTTGTTGAATTTGATCACTTAATTTTGATTGATGACAAGAAATCTGTATAATCGGATTTGTAATCCGCACTGCACTAATCTACTTTTTCAAAGTTGTCTTTTTTTTTTGTATCTGTTACTCAATTATTAATGACGTTTATTAATTATATTATTTAAATATGTAAAAAATTATGTAAAAAAATGAAGGTTTAGTAAATAGAATATTACGTGTCCCAATGTTTTTAAAGGATATCTTTGATTTAACGATGAAAATTCAACAGAACATACATTGAGAGAAATGCTTCAGTAAAAACAACAAATCGTCTAAGAAAAATTATTAAACTGTTTGAGAAAACAATCACTGACATTTCGAAAGAAATTACTAAACTTTTCAGTAAATTTTGCCATAATACTGTAAAAAATTACAATATTCTCTGGCAAAATTTACTCTATTTATGGTATAAATTTTACTGAAAAGTTTAGTAATTTCTCTCGAAATGTCAGTCTGTAACAACTTCCCTAAACAGTTCAGTAATTTTTACTGAAACATTTCTCTCAGTGTATTAAAAAATTCTGCATTTACTAGCTGTAAGTACCATCGTAACAACTGTCGACTGTATATATAAAATGACGCAATAATCCCCACTCGCGTTTCTCTATTTTTCCATCGCACGCAGCATCTCTAGATACTCGTGACCGGCTCTTGCGCAGAATCGCCATATCCAGCGATGCGCGTGGGTCAAACGAATATTACTTCGTTTCCACGCGCAGAACTCACCGCGCGATCGGCTGAATATAAGGCTGCGGGTAAAAATCGCACAAAAATGCACGAAATCTTAGAAAAAAAAAAAAAAAAAAAAACAGAGAAGTCTCAGGGACCGATTGTTCGGCGCGTGGGCGAAAGCGGCTCGCCTTAATGGCGCGCTTCAGGAAATAACGCGGCGAGGACGAGCTCGAGATGACAGAAGCCGTTTTTGCCTCATTTGTTTACAATGGTGTTTTTTTTCTCTTTCTTCCGATCGTCGTTTGCGTACTTGAGAACCAGCCTTAAAATGTTATTGTGATTTCATCAGGAAGATCGTCAGGGGATTATTGTCGACTCACTGTCTTTTGTTGATGCTTCAGATATCGTCGTTTTGTTATTGTCAATTTTTTTTTTTTTTTTTATTCTGATTATTGAGGTTATTGTCAATTAAATTTTAATTAACCAGACTGTTTTGCGCTCACAGTATGTCAAGCAAGAAATTTGATCGAAGTTGATTGATGGATCATCGAACTATTGATCGAATATTTGAAAGAAAAATTAATTCTCTTGTTAAAATAAATGTCTTGACTTTTAATTCAAAGAAAACATCTCGCGTTGGCTAAATACATTTTTCCTTGATGTGTTTTGCACATTCAATACGAAGATTTTTCAATCATTCAAAACACGCAAAAAAAAGCAGCAATTAGTAGTTATAACTGTGAATGATGAATAGCAATAATTAATTCTCAAATTCTAATTAACGACAAAAAAATCATTTCAACGCCTATGTAAAGCAGTATTAAATTACACTTTGCCCGCTGATTATACAAAGCAGAAAAAAATACGTATCACAAGAATAGTGTTTTCCTAAGTCACTACGCCAACCAAAATACTCGGCACACTCAGTATTTAGCCGCTCTTCAAGCATATAATTACGAGCCCGTCAAAACACAGTTGCCTTATATCCCGAGCAGCGCGAAACCGGTTCTCTCTATGTAAAAGGTGCTCGCGGAGGCCCGATTGCCGATTCGTCCTTATTACGTTCGATTACGCGGGTATACGAGAGCGACCAGCCGATCGAGCGAAGGGAGAGAGTGAGTGAACCAGCACTGCCGATGGAAATAGCTTTCGCAATAGAAACGAGTACGTCGAAAAGAAGAGCGACGATCCTCGGCCGCGATCCCTTATTGGTCTTGGATCGACTTTTATAGATCGATCGGTGCGATAAGGCTTTCATGTTTTTTTTTCGTGAAATAAATTAATTTCTGCCTGAGGAATTCAGATTTAAATACAGGAATTTGCTTAGTAAAAAATTTTTGAGTTCATTAAAAAAATAAAAAAATGAATGCCTTACTGTGCCCTACTGTTACTACTGACTTGAAAATTTACTTGATATTGCTAGTCTTGCAATACCCAGTTGTTACTACTGAATAGTAATGTGTAGTTCTGCTATTAGTATCTTTTATCACCAGTATTTTTATACTACATTTAATAGTAAATAAATTAAAATTTTTATATTATAAATTTTACGGCAACAAAAATGTGTATGTGTCTTACTATGTCCCACTGTTACTACTGCCTTGAAAATTACTTGCTATTGATAGTCTTGCAATACCCAGTTATTACTACTGAATAGTAAAATGTAGGTCTGCTACTAGTATCTTTTATCACCAGTATTTTTATACTACATTTAATAATAAACAAATTAATATCTTTATATTAGATTTTACGGCAACAAAAAGGTGTATGTGTCTTACTATGTCCTACTGTTACTACTGACTTGAAAATTACTTGTTATTGATAGTCTTGCAATATCCAGTTGTTACTACTGAATAGTAAAATGTAGGTCTGCTATTAATATCTTTTATCATCAGTATTTTTACACTACATTTAATAGTAAACAAATTCTTTAATATATTTTTATACTACATTTAATAGTAACAAAAATCTTTAAATTATAGATTTTACGGCAACAAAAATATGTAATGAATGTCTTATTAACAGCTTCGCTAAAAATTCGTATAATTCAATCGTAAATCGTAGCGTGTAAAATTTTAAAAGCCATCCACATCCATCAACAGTATTATCAGCCGAAACCTATCAAGAACACTTTCATCGAATCTTGAATTAGTTTTAGTCCGACCCGTCTTACAATACCCATCTGTTACTACTGCATTATAAAACGTAGCTCAGCCCATTAATGCCTGCAATCATCGCATTTTTTGACAACATTCAGTAGTCAAAAAAAAAAGTTTCACGATGAAAAAAAAAGTGTATAATGAATGTCACATTTGTAGCTTCCCCAAATGACGTGTATAATTCAGTCGTAAACCACCGGCGCGTAAAATTTAAAAAGCCATCGAAATCCGAAAGCAGCAGGCTCTTTAGTAATCGCCGGCAGCCTATCTGGAAATGCCTTCATCGAGCCTCAATCGGCAGCTCTCGCAAAAAGCATTACCAATTCCATCCACTCGACCGGTCGTAAAACGCAGCGCGCGAGCTCCAGAAACGACGCGCCTGAGATCGTCGCCTCCATCTCTTTCTCTTATTATCTTTTTCTCTCCTTCTCTCCTGTTTCTTTCTTTCTTTCTTCCTTTCTTTCTTTCTTTCTTTCTTTCTTTCTTCCTTCCTTTCTTTCTTTCTTTCTTTCTTTCTTTCTTTCTTTCCTTTTCCTTTTCTCTCTCGCTCGAGAGGAAAAAGGAGAGAAGAGAGAAGGCCGCGAGAGTTCGCGGCGCGAAAACCGAGACGGCGAAACGCGCGCGCACCTCCGGGAGGAGAGGGAAGTGACTAACTACCGCGACCTCTCGCCATGCATGGCATACCGATGACGCGCGCGCGCCTGCCGCGCTCACACCTTTTGCGCGGCCCTGACCGTGCGCCTGGACAATTTCGCGTTGTAGGCGTCCGTGTACACATGTATATACCGTTGTCGCGCGCCCCGCCGCCAGGGAACGGCCGGCTCCTTTTGTCGGCGGCGATCGATCGAAAAATAAAAGGCGCGCTCGCTCTTCGAGGCTGCTGTAACAACACTCTGTGATGATAGTCGATTCTGGTGGAATTTTTTCGATTGAATGCAACGTTGCTGGAACATCTGTCGGTGCTAGACAAGGATGGCAAAACTATGCATCCTTGCGTCTAGCACCTGGAAATTTTCTAGCAACGTTACATTTTTTCAAAACATACCACCAAAATCAACAACTATTGGAGGGTGTACGTACGAGAAGCGTGACTTGCGCGCTTTTGTTTTGAGCCGTGGACTTTCGTTTTGCGCGCCGCGGGAAACACGATTGTCCGTACGGGTCCGTTTGCTTTGGGATACTATATACATATATATACACACGTGAGGAGGTGAGTCATCGGACGGGATTGTTGCTTTACATGCGCGCGGGCTGCTGATGCATCGGGGTTTTAGTGAAAGTCCTCTGGTTTTTTTTTTTTTTGTTTTTATTTTTGTCAATTTTAGATGGATGGATGGAATCGTTGTGCGATCGATCGAGTGTTGGTATAACGCGTTGGTATTGCGTTATGAAAATGTTATGTTCTATCGGTGGATTGATTATTAATTTATGGATTAATTCTTGACATTATGAATTAAATGTTGAAGGTCTCTTGGGAAGTCTTATTTTTAAACTGAATCACCAATGCAAAAATAACGCAGTGACGCGAAAGACAATTCTAATCTTGCAATTAATTAAAGACCATTTGAATGCGAATTTAATTAAGAATAATTCAAGTCATTCGGAATTGTCATTTTTTTTTTTATTTTCCAACAATCTCATAATTTATGTATACACTCGAGTTGTAATTCTTTTCTAAAATGTCAATCAAAAGTTGGATATAAAAAATAACGGCAAATTAACGGTAGCTTTATTAAATTTAGCTGTAAAAACTCGTCTTCCATAAATAATTTTTAATTAAAATTTTCAGCAAGTCATCTTTTCACGTCTTTTAATAATAGTATCCAAACGACTTCTAAAAGAACTGCTGAAAGCCCAATTGCTTTCAATTAAACCTCATCAATCTCCATGGTTTCCGAAAAACGTAAAAAAAAAAAAAAAAATTGCCAAATCACCTCGTCAACGCTAGTCTCGTAGTCGTTCTCCTCCCAGATGGGATCGTCCCAACCCCCGGACGAGCCCGAAGATCCTCTTCTGGTCGGATCCCAGGAGTGTCTCTTGTTCAGATTCTCCAGCGAGTCTGCCGAGAACTTCCTGCTCCCGTACGACGGCGACATCCTCGTGCTGCTGCCCAGATTGCTCATGGAGCCAACTTTCGGATGATCGTCCTTAAATCCGACGCCCTTCAGATTCCCGTAGCTCTTGGCCAGGCCACCCGTGCTCGACAGCTTCTCCCTTATCTTCGCGGTGCTGGTCAGTATAGGCGACAACGCGCCATCGGAGTCCCGCCTGTTCAGCGCCGGTTTCTGCAGATTCGACATCGACTTCGCTACGTAGTCCCGCCTCAACGGGCTGCTGTACGTGCCCAGTGCATCCTTCTTCAGGGAGTTCGTCGACTTGGCCAGACTGTCCCGTCTCATGCCGGGTGAAGTGGCCCCGTTCGCACGGTTTATGGTCCCCAGGGACGTGCCCAGAGGATCCCGGCGTAGGCTACTGGGGAACGTCGAGGGATGAGCGTCACGCTTCGGCGCTGACATGGGGATGTTCAGAGATCCCCTACGACTTCCCAGAGTAGTGGTGATGTTGATCGTCGGCGGGCCGTTTTTGCGGAAGGCGCAGTTCTCCTTGTATCGGTTCCCGTGGATCTCGCAGCAGCGATTCACTTTGGTCTCGATGCGGACGACGCGCGACTTCGGCTGCTGGTCCAGGCTCACGTCCCTGAACAGTGCCTCCAGCCGCTTTATAGCGGCCTGCTGATGACTCGTCGTCATGTTCCCTCGACCTTCTCTCTTTTAAGAATGCAGACACACACAGCCTTTGCTCTTCTTTTACTGTATATACTGCCCGGTGTGTTTTACACGCAGCCTTCCCAACGATCCTCGCACCGGTGCAGGAGTTGCATTGGTATCTCCAAAAATCCTCTGATGAATCCACCACTATTTACAAGTAAAACTACACCTTCGCAATTGCATCGGCTGCTCGACAACTGGACTAGTCAATGCGAACCAACAAAGGCCAATATCGGCGATCGTCGATCTCTACGATAAATCCTCTGAACAAGGTACAGACGTTACTCCAACAAGAATCCCGTCCTTTCTCCTCTCGGCAAGCAGCCTCAACCACAATGCCAGCCAGTGCAAATAAAAAAGAAAAACAGAAAACCGCGACGGTATAGAAGCCGGCGGATGGCAACGCGTGGCGATCGCGTCGTACGTAACGCGAGTCGAGCGGCTTACTTAAGGCACGTCCGCTGAGGCACTGGAGGTCCCACGGCCGAGCGCGAGCCGTCAAAGAAGTCCTCCCTCTCTTTCTCTCTCCGTCTCTCTCGCTCGCTCCCGCGCCGCGGGGCTCGCTCGGTCCGTGGTCTGCACACGCGATCGGCGCCGCTCATGCCTGCGCGGAGAGACACGCGGATCCCCACCGCCGAGCGGGCCGCGCGCTCCTGCAGACAAGAGGCGAGGGACGAGGACGGACGAGGCCCACGAGGGGCCCGCCATATTAGGTCAAACTTATAGGTTTGTCGCGAGCGCCGCGAATGCGCGAAACTCCGACGCGCTTTGAGGTTTCGTCTAATCGAGTTGGGGATAGGGTTGCGAGGGATGCGGGTCAATCCTGCTAAGGAAGGGACAAGAAAGAATAGAATAGAATAGAATAGAATAGAATAGAATAGAATAGAATAGAATAGAATAGTCGTTTATTTGCAAATTACCCTTACGAAAATATCCTGCAGGAAATCTTAGAGGAATAAATATTCTATAGGAATTCCTATAGCTTTTTCGCGCTAAGAAACCTATGGGAAATCCTGTAGGACTTTTAGCGCGAAAAAGCTGTGGGAATTTCTATAGGATACCTAGAGGATTAAAGGCTTCCTATAAGATTTCCTACAGGCGACCTGTACGGAGAATTTTTCGTTTAACATTTATTTATCGGGATTACGCGATTGGTATTAAAAGATTACAATGGTTTTTGCGGTAACAAAAGATTAGCCAATGACTCAACGTGAGATATAAGTAATTTTGTAAGTGTTGTTTTGATGCGACTTCGTCTATTATTATTTCATCGCTTTGCTGATTTATATAACATTTTAATTAATATTTTTATTTGTAGGTAAGAAATTAAATCACACTTTAGCCACGTCAAAATTTTAGTAAATTTTATACAAAGTGTAACGTCATAGTTTACATATAAATAAAAACGAAGATAAATAAGATCGGGTTTATGAGACTGAATGATGGCGTGACATGTAGTAGATAAACATTACAAGTTTGTACACATAAACGCTTGAGTCTTTCATGCGTCTTTACCAAACAGCTGATTTAAAAAAAAAACATATTTTATCAAAAATAAAAATGACGTACGCATTTTTTTTTAAAAAAAAAAAGTAAAACGTAAAGATTTTTTAATTAAAGAAACGTAACTTTAGAATCTTGTCGATAAAGTTGCTCAAGAGCAAGTATTAACGCCTCAAAGCAGTCATAAAAACGGGACTAAACGGAACTTCTGCGTGCAAATATTGATAAACCTTATACACCGACGAAAAATCCTCACGTACTCGTTAATTGGTAAACGAAATATCGCGGAGCTTTGAAATTTCTCGAAAGCCGCGTTTTAAAAACAATACGAAATAGCGAATCGTACGGGAAAATCCTGGACTAAAAGTCCCGCGACGATGACGAATGTGTACCCGCGGGATACTTTAACGGTTCACCTCGAGAGCGAACCTTCGGCGCAACTGCGTCGCCGAACGGCCCTGCTATTGTAATATTGTGCGCGCGTATAACCGCGAGGAGAAAAAAAAAAAACGCTTGCGCATTTTCTGCTCCGAATCCCCTCTCAGAATGCTATTTTAAAAAAGCGAATGAATTCAATAGGTGTAACGCCGCAGTCTTGACCGGGATTCCCGACGAAGAATAATGCGATTGATGGTTTTTGAAAAATTCATTTTGCCGCGTAGAAATTGCCGAGAATAATCACGAAAAATTGCTTACAAAATTATTGCGAGCTCTTCTGAATTGCTTGACTTCAACTGTTGTTTCTATTATACTGACTTCATTTCTTAAATTACTGTACTTTTGAAATCTGCAATATATGTAATAATTTAGTTTTTGTTAAGACTCCTCCATCCGTTAATTATTTAAATAAATAAAACAAATTATATTGATTTTATTCTGCTGCTTGAAAATACTTGTCTTTTCTACAAAAAGGTCAAAAATCGTTGCTAAACCGTTCATAAATAATTGGATAAACAGATTTAAATTGATCAAGGTTAAAGTCCAGATCGTATACCATTGTAATCGTTTCGATTTCGAAAAAAAAAAGTATTACGCCGTTGCCGAGAAACTGCGAAAGTGACGTAAGATCAAGTTTCCGTATTGAGAGAAAAAGGCGTTTCAGCGCAGTATCTTTGATCTTGCTGTTTTACCGACTCTGCTTAATTGCACGCTCTCCGATTCAGCTGGCAATTGTTGCGTTGCACGAGTGTAACGCCACAACGGAATAATAATTTGCACGAGTCGTTTAAAAAAAAGAACCTGCCAGATCGGTATTTAGATGGAGCCACTGGAAGCGTTTTTTAATTGTACGTGACATTTATTTCAATAATAGCGTATCAATTTAGAATAATTTTTTAAATTCTCTTTGAAATATTGTCGTTTTTAAAAAAATTCAATAAATTTCTCTGGAAATTGACTAGTTTTTAACAATTGATCAAACCATTTTGCGTAAATTTTTCGTCCGTTTAATTGACGTTTCGAAAATTAATGAAAAATATTTGTAAAATAAGAACAACTAGACAAACACTGCCTAGCAGTCCTATCGGACCGTTCAAAAATTCTCTTTGATCGTTTACATGTAGATTTTAAATTTAGTTTTAAGATTATATTAGTTTAAGATTATCTTGAAGTTATTTCATCTTTGTACTAAGGACTATTATAGTCCGTAGAAATATTTAAATAAATAAATAAATACCAGAATTTGCTTGAAACAGAATCTGAGTATATTTTAATTGCCGGCTTTTATAAAATTTTACAGTTTCTTTAATACCGCGAAATACATTATTTAACAATGTTATTTAACATCACTTGACTTTGCCGGTGGTACATAATCGTCAAAAACTGATGATAAGTGATGACGATTCAGTGACGTAATGTAGAAAGAATCTTCAAGAAAAAAAAGGTACACATTTCATCTTTCTATTTATAAAATGTACGTGATTAGCTAGAAGTACTATAAGTACCATTTCAAGCTCTCGAGTTCATGACCGATAGAGAAAAGCCTGCCAATATCGAAATTTCACTGCAGCGTATTAACAAGTCGCAGATAAGCTGTATTTCATGCGCAGTAATAAAATGATTCTTAAATTAATTAAATTTTAATTACAAATATAAAATTTCATTCTAAATACATTTTCCCACGGTTACATTGCATAGAACTATTAATTTCCAACTGCAGCAAACCCAGAAGTTCCTCTATAACTATAACGTACATTATAACGTCGGATGTGTGCATAACAAAACTTTAAACATTAACTAGTTCCATTATGTAACCATTAGTAGTTCAAGAGGTTGAAGATCTCGATTTTTCTTTTTTGAGGTATGACTAACCAGAAGTCAAACTCGCACCGAAACAACTCGCGACCTTGGAGAACTTAATCATTCAGCGTTTAGCGATCAATTGTTATAGGCGTGCACACTCTGCTGCACACTTTGCAATTAACTCTAAATAGATTTGTATGGATGTCATTACAACATCGATTGGCTGCGTTCAAAGCAGTTCGCTGGAAACTATTACATAAGACCGATCGTGTATCATTTTTTTTTTTTGTGGATCCTTTTAATCACCGCTGGAATGGAAATCTTTTGTTGATGTGTACATAGTACCCATCAGGTCTGATCACTTTGTAGCTTATTTCCATCCTTTAAAAGAAGCTTTTAATTTCCGATGTGTAATAGAAAATGAATTAATAAGTTTTATTATACATCAGTTGAAAATCTAATGATTATTTTACACTTTTATTAATCTATAAAGGTTTACAATGTCGAATATTTTAAATAAAACATTTATAGTATAAGTAATAAAATTAGTAATATTGGAATGAATGAATGTTGGAATATTTTCTAGTAAAATTTATATAGCCATTTAAATCCTACATTTTTCTATGATATCACTTTTATAAAATGATATATTTGTATCTATCATATCCATGATATATCTTCAATATATTGATTTTTTATATTAATTGTTTAAACCTTATTTACCTTCAGTAGGATTTACTTCTGTAATTTATCTGGTTAAAAAAAATAAATAAATATACAACTCTATTTTATATATTTCAAACATAACTTACGAACGAAATTTTCTAAAAAATGTTATTCTTATTAATAAACACCTTAATTACCAATAAATAACAATAATCTATTCTAAAAATGATAGGAAAAAATTACCAATCACTTCAGTAAAACATCCTTAACATATACAAAAACAGAATTATTGAATTATTGCACTTTCGCGCTATTAAAATCAGAAAACTTAAATTACAATCTCCTTTCCCTCGTCCTGCCCTTTCCTCGCGCAAACCCTCCACGACAGTACATAAAATTTTACAAGCTCCCCGATCTAATCGTATATCACTCGCGAGCCCCGTCTGCACTCCTATAATAATTCACTGCCGTCTCGAATCCCCCGATCCTTTCCCGCGCCGCGGGTATGTACCGCACGGGTTTGTGTGTATATATATATATATATATATATACCCATACGTGCACTTTCACCGGCGACATTCCGGTCGCACACCCTGCAACGATCCCGCGCCAAATGGCATCGGACACCGCGTCGTGCGCGCGCACCTCGGGCTCGACGTGGCGGCGCGCAAAAGGTGCACACTTCGCGGGTTGTCTCGCCTATCGGATTACTGGACGGCGCCCACGTGTCCGACTCCGGTTCACCTTGGCTGGTGTGCGTGCATCGCGCCATGGCGCTGGCGCCTTCTGGAGCACCGGATACGACGCGATGCTCGCACTGCGACGCGAACTGTCCACGCAATGGGGGAGGTACACTCAACTGAATTTATTTTTTTTGGAATATTATGAATTCGGGCGATGGGATTGCTACAGATATTTCTTCGGAAACCAATTAAAGTTCCCGAATTCGAAATATTCCAAAAGAAATAAGTTCAGGTGAGTGTACTCTCTAAACTTCATCCAGTGAAATTTCAGTTCAGTGATAATTACTATCTAAATATGAAAAGGTGAAATACACATGTGAAAGAGTGAATGTTCACTCTTTCAACGATAAAAGTTGCCTACTCTTTCCAATAAGTGGACGATTTATAATGTCAAAGAGTGAATTTTCACTCTTTCATATTTAGCGGGATGGATCTTGAGTGGAGGGTCTGGAGGTGATTTATTTAGTGCTGTATACGGTTGAATTGGTGAAAAATTTCAAGAATTAGAGAAATTTTAATGGAGAAATTGAATTTATTGTTTAGGGATTTGCCGAAGAACTTTTAACGATTTTTCACTGATTTTATTCTAAATAGGTTTCATCACTTCTGCAATTTACTTTTAGTACTTTTAGTATTATTCATTTAAGGACATTAAGATTTCTAAACCATTATTTCCTAATAGATTTTATTATAAATAACCAAGAATCCCTAAAATATTACCCAGGGATACGGCCCTGAGTACATAAGCCTCCATAAGTACTTTATTTTAACAACGAAGAGAATTTAATTATCCACTAGAAACAATAGAAAATAATCACTAATACCTTCTATTTTTAAAATAAAAAAAAATAAATAAAAAACTCTACACTGAAATTCAAATGAGAGAAGATAAATAAACGCACATCTCTTCATTGTATCTAAAACAAACCTATAACATTTGAAAATATGACGACGCGCTCTCCGTCCTTCCAGCACTTCAACGCCCATAAATTTTTCTCCAATCCCACGATCTACTGACCGGTCGATCGCCACTCGCAACGACAAAAGCCACGATCTAATAATCCTCTCTTATCCCCCAACGGAGCTGCGGCATTTAATCCAGGGGCATCGTCACGAGGAAGTGAAAAAAGCTCCTCGCCCACCTCCATTGTCCTCCTTTTTCGGGCTCAATGAGCGAATTCCCGCGACGCGAGAGGCTTATGCAACTCGCGCGCGAAAAATGCGACGACCGTGGAAGCGGCGAGGTGCGCGTGGGCGCGCGAGTCCTTGCGCGCGAAGATTCTCAGCGAGGCGATAAATAATCGGCCGGTGGGCACGCGACGTGCCGCCGTTAATTTTTCAATGATCGACCGCTGCTCGGCCGACATGGATATTCCATTTTCTGCGGCCGTTCGTTCTTCTGATGACTTTTTTTTTTAAACGGTTGTGGATACTCGTTGAAAAGATTTTTTTTTACTTGCGTGGACGGCGCTAATTGCGTTAGGTAATTGCCGAGGCGCAGAGGAGAGAATTTGGTGTGTGAAGTGTTTGTCGGCGTGTAGCTCGCGAAAATTGATTATGCACTGTTGATTCGCTGGAGAAAAAAGATGCATTTTCAAATATTGGTGTTTTTTGTTATAGCGAGTATGATGTGTATTCAGCAATTAGCATAAGCGCGAGCATAGTGTGTGCAGCTTTGAGGAACATATTTTATCGAGTTGAAACAATATTTAGACTAGCTGCTGTGTTTGCCTCGAGCAGACGAGGAAAAAAAGTGCATAGAATTAGATTTCGTGTAAAAATCGTGTAAAATCAGATTCTAGTATTTCAGAATATAGTAATTATAATATTTAAAGTGTCGATACGTGTATAATAATTATACAACTTTAAGAATGTTATAAAAGTTTACGATGATATTTCAGCCATTTTTTTCGACATAATTAGGTCTATACACTGGAAAAATAGTAGGGGAAGGTTTACAATAAATTTTGTAAGCCAAGAAAAATACTATAAATTTTAGAAAAATTACAATTTTTATAGTAATATTTGCTATAATTATCTAAAAATTTATAGTAATTTTCTTGGTCTTGCAAAGTCTGTCCCTATCTTAAAAAAATTTATTGTATACCTTCCCCTATTATTTTCTTCAGTATGCAATGAAAATTTGTAATTTAAACGTAAGAGAAAGAAATTATGTAAGTAATCAATTAAATAAGAGTAAGAATGTCATGACTATGAACTGCGGCAAGTAACCAAAAAAAGATCCAATAACTTTGAACGCGCCTGCGGTGAGTTATTTTAAATCGCATCGAATCATCGCTTAGTCCATAGAGAGGAAACGATGTCGACTCCGCAGGATGAATTGCGGTTGAGAAAAGGAACACGACGCGCGGTGGAATTTCAAATTTTGGCGAACGATCTGGATGTCACGAGTGCAACAGTCATCGGAGCCTTGATTCCCTTTTCTCGTGTCTTGTCCTTAGCCTGGTTGTAAATAGAGCCGTCGTGATGCATTTCTCATGAATGTGCATTTGCACGATCGTTTTTGTAAAATTATTCATCTATGATACTTTCTCTACATAAAATACCCATTCCATTTATTTTTATGTGCCTCATGCTATTTTATTTTATTTTATAATTCTACGGACTTCCATTACAAGCTATTAGTTATACATTTTTCTCAAATAAATTTGGAGTTATTGATGCATAGGTAACTTAATGACGATTCCGATGAAGAACCATTTACAATTTTTCTTTCATTTTAATATAATAAGAATAAAAAAATTTTATTATCTAAGATTTAAAAAATTTATCTTGGAATGACAAAAAAAGTATATAGATTTGACCACGACTACAGTGCAGTAATTTAAATTCTTCTCCTCATACACGATAAAATCAAGTCACAATGTTGCTAAAATACTCTCCTTTTTTTTAATTCTAAGTAATAATAGTAGCGAATTAATTTAATTATTTCAAGATAAAGTCAATAATTGTAATTTAAGAAATCCACATACATTAATTAAAACCACATGTTCCTATACGAAAAAAAAATCAAGTAATTTTTACTTGACAGTCCACCTGAAAAAGACTTGAAGTTTTCTATCACCTTAATTATCGATAAAAATTAAGTAAAATTTCAGTTAAAAGAGGAATTGCTAGTGTGTTAATTATTAATTAAAACGATAAAATGCGTGCTTCAGTGCAACACCTTGCTCGTGAATGTTTATATTTTTATTATAAACTACAATATTGTCAATGTGCATTTCGCCCGCAAATATATAAAATATATAAAAAGTAAATAAATAAATACTTTTTCGTACTATAGCGTAACATCAAAATTGATTAAAAATCACCATTATACATTCACGTAAAAAATAATGGCGCCTCATATTCGCGAGGCGACCTACAATAAATCATCAGCGTCGAAATAAAAGATAATCGATTCTCGATCGATTTCCAGAATAAAGTTAATTAAGGCCGCCCGCACGCGAGACCAAGCAGGGAATTTCCCTCCTCAGTACCAGTGCGTGTCGTGCGAGAACAGCCGACCGGCAGATCCCCACCGATCGATGAAAAATCATTCGCACGGAAATAAATCAAAAACTCGCTCAGACAAAAGCCAAATAATATTCGTAACTTCTCCCCCCCCCCCTCCCGCAAGTCACGATCGCGCGAAAATCAAAGCCTCATAATACTCCCCCGCGGAGCAATCGAAGCGCGCCTCTGTGTTGTTTCCAGTACCTGTTCCTTTTGTTCCTTCTTCCGCGGGTGGAGCTACTCTTTGTCGGCGTCGCATTACGAGCGGACGCTTCCGCGCCGGGCACAAAGCCTTTTGAAATGTAAATTCGAGCGGCTGACACGCGCAGTCGGCGATTGTCAAAATAAACTCCGGGCGATATCTTTGCGCGCGCGAAAGAGCAGCGACATGGGCGAAGTGAGCATTGAGCTACAATTAAATTAAATTCGAGGTTTTTCTTCTTCTTTTTTTTCTTTTGAAGAAAAGTATTTACAAATTTATTGCATTTTCTGCGCTCAAGTAGAGTAATTCACTTTTTATAAGATATACTTAGAAAATCAATAATAACAATTTAATTATTAATCACTTAATTATTGTTTCATTAATCTACTTATAAATAAACAGAAAATCCTGTAATCATTTAAACTTTTTGAATATTGGCGCCATTGACTCGGATATTAGCCCCTTAGCCAATCAAACTGTTCTTTTAAATGATTCACAACGTCCTGCTTATCGTTTACGTTTTAATGAGAATAAAAATTCACGCCTGCTTTCGGAAATTACTTTTTGATTGGGCTTTAGGCGGTGATGTAAGCGGAGTCCGTTTTTGCAATTGTTTGCAAATTACGATTTTCTGCGATTAATTCAAACTAAACCTGGAATGAGGAATTCTCTTTTTAAACTATAAATTTTAAGTGCAGTAAAATAAATTGTTTTATTTCGCATCCGCAAATGAAAAATCGTCGTTTTTCTGATTAGGAGAACTAATTCCTGTAATTATAATCAATTAATTATAATTCGTTTAATTGCATTTAATTTCTGGAACAAAACGACAGAATTCTGTTAGTAAGCACAAGTCCAATGTAATACACATTTTTTTCAATGAACGCGATTAAAGTCAGCAAGAACAATGGCTTATCAGACAAACAAGCTGAAAGTTAATTTTTTATGCGAATCGCAGATAAAGCTAAGAATAAACACTTGCATTGTTCATTAAAAAAAAAAAAAAACTCTTGCATCATAGTTACTTTTATCGCTCGTACAAATAAATAAATTAAATACTACGTAGCCTTTTTAGAAAAAATATTTCCAAATTCTTGCATAATTGACTAATTAATGTAAAATTTACTTTTTCTCCTGAAAAATGAAAAGCATTCCCGTTTTGAAATAAATTAACGTTGAAAAAAAATGTTTAACCAAAGGTACGGTAATGGCAATGTTGCATTAATAGTTCATGCAAGTAGGTGCAATGCCATATATACATGTGCACACTGACCAATTAACTCCCATTGAATCATCGACGCGGCTAAATGGAGATGTCGAGGTTTCACGATTACATTCACTAGACGAGCTTACAATTCAGTGAATGCGAGCTTTAGTGACTTATCCAGCGACACATGTGACTGGTTATTCGGTAAACTTGCCACAAAACCAACCAGAGCTGATTAATGCTCGCACTTTATTTTTTACTGATATTTACTAATGTCAAGCTGCAGTAAATTATAATATATTTTGAATATTATTGTAACGTTGTAATGATAATTATTAATTTTTCATGAATAAAGTTTTTTTTATCTTTTTTTTTTTTAAAAAAAGTGGCTGTAAATTGTAATATATTTTCAATATTATTGTAATACATACTTTAATGGTAATTATTAATTTTTCATGGATGCAGTTTTTTATTTATTTATTTTTAAAAAATAATTTTATATATTCTTATCGACGAAATATTTAAACATACCCTTAGGGGAAGTTAAAATTGCACAAATAAATGAAAAAAAAAAAAAAAAAATTAAACATACGTATCGACGAAATATTTGTACTCTTGTGCAAAACGAGCGCGTGTTTACGGACGGTAGTTATAACGACGGAGAATAAAAATGTTCATCCAGTTTTATGCGCGCTCGTTAATGTTTTAGAAACCCATAAAATCGATGTTTTCTTTTCGCTCTAATTTTTCAGCATCGACTTTTACACATGTTACTGGAGTTTATTTCATTCGAATGTCCCCATTACAGTGCTAACTTTTATTAGAATATAAATTAACATCAAGACACACGCCACACGCCAGTGATTTCCTATGAATTATGTTCCTTCCAGTACAATTGAATTTTTTGTCTGCACCTACCAAGCATCGTATATCTCGCCCAACGTAAAAAATGATAAAAAAAAAAAATCTTACCTTGATAGGCTTGACAATGTCGTAGTGCCCTTCGTGTATGACCCGCGACTCGAAATTCGAAGACGTAGAATTTTGCCTCCTATGCAAGAAAAAATAAAAACAAACTTAACTCACTGCTTTATCTTTTTTTTCGTGTGCCAACAGTAAAAATCAAGGTGTGCAATCGAAAAGCGATAAAAAAAAAGGAGAGAAGTTGCGTAACTTACGTGAGCTGATCGGAGCCGTTGCTTGTTGGTTTCGGCGACTGCATACCCGACCTCACGGGTGTGCTCGAGTGCGCCGGTGATTGTCCCTTGCTCAGCGGCTGTTTCATGCTGAAACAACGAACAAAACGCAGATGTCAATTGATTTTATTTAATGTACCGAAAAAAAATAATTATTTTCGACGAGCTGATGTTTTGTTCCTCCTATAAGCAATAAAAAAAAAAGTAACCTTCGCAGGTACAGTCAATTTAATTATACTCCTTTCAAACTGTCGAATCACAGCTCGATAAGTTTTTTTTTAAACATAGTTTCTAGAATGAATGGGTAATAAAAAATGTTTTAGTATACATTTTTAAAATAGTTTTTTTTTATATAATGGCACGCTGAAAAATATAATTTCAATTTACATTAATAATACATTGTTAGTTGTACTTATTAGTAACACTTATTAATTAAAATCGCATTTGCAACATGTAAATACTTGAAAGTCGACATTAAAAAATTCCATAACTTCTTAATCATTAGTTAACATAAAAGAATTTTAATAATAGGTTCAACTTTTTAACGTAAAATAACTATAACATTACGAAAAGAAAAAATACAAAAATTATTGCACGAAAATTATAGCCTAAAAGGTCATAATTTATTTAACAAGAAAGAAAAAGTAAAAACTAATTAAATACTAAAGTATTTCCACGAAGAAACATCTATTTCAGTAAAGCTTCATATAGAATAATAATATTAATAACAATTATAATAGTAACCATAAAATCTCTGATAAAGATGCACTATCCTCTCTTTCATTCATCGTTCATTCATCACTTAAAACTCTTAATCCACAGTTATCCCCTCGATATCATAAATATTTCATTGGGCTCAACATTTTTCCTCGATCGATTGAAACAGTAATTGCTAATCGTCCGCGGCCGACAAAAAAAAGCGCGTCTCTATAGATGCCGACCGCCTCGTAAATCCTCTCGTTTGCTCGAAAAAAAAAAAAAAAAATCTCCCTCGAGGTGGTAGCAATTTCCGCGAGCCTATACATCGCCATACCGGCATGTCGCCGAGCGCAGCGTGATTTATGAAAGTCGCGCGCGTCTCTGCGTATAATGCCGCTCATTGTCAATTTAATCGAACGACCATAGGCTCCGTACAGTTAGGAGTGTACGCGCTCATTGAGATTTCTACCTGCACATCTCCACTCGAGGCGATGGTTCTTTTAGGATCGGATGGAAATGTGAGAAAGTTTCGGTCGGATTTTATAGACGTTGCATGGATTCATGAGTGCACGAGTGCCTGGATGATTGTGCTCGCGCGATTTGACGGGTGATTGGTTTGAAATTGATCGAAATTATGATTGTTGCTTTCAGCATTTTTTTTCCCTTCATTTTGTATATTAGAGAGAATTTTACGAGCTTTTGGAAGGAAGTTTACGTGGGCTGAGAAAGTGGTGCGATTTGCTTTCTATGCTAAAATTTGATATAATAGAATATGCGAGAGTATATCAGTCCGTAAATCGTCTGAATGGCAGTTTTATTGCAGGATAAAAATTTTTGTTGAAAGTCAATCCATTTCTTATTGAAGCGTAGAAAATTAAAGTTCCACTGGCGAAGGATAAAGTATTTATTATAATTTTACGAGCACTAAATGCATATTAAAAAAAAAAGGTGCCTCTTTAAACCCGTTTATTGCGTTGACAAAAACACTCGGGAATTCGGATTAAATTGGATTGCCGACTTTCTGCTTGATGAAGATTTAGTCGCGATGAATTTTTTAATCTCGGCGATCAAACAATCCTCGAGAAATGTTACGACGGCAAAAACTGCCGCGTCACATACTCATCACCAGGTATTTACATCATTGCAGTATTGCACAGTTGAATCTTAGAAGAAAAAATAAAATGCGCTTGATGATGCTTGATGAACAACGGTTTTTTTTCACTTAAACTGAAAACGGTTTTTCTTAACGGTATATCATTAATAAATATTGTCCCCTTGCACTTTAGCAGATTAAAAAAAAAAACAACAATCAACAGTTTTTCTCTTTTACCTTCAGATAATATATTTAGCTAATTTTTAATATTTAACATTTTAATTTCTTTCACAACAATATTCTCCTTAATTTACAGAATTAAAAGAAGATTCAATTATCTCGCGCTAATAAGGATAACTCGATGCGATTTTAACCACAACATTTAGCTAGCGGTACACGCGCCGTTGTCCGTCAAACGACGTTAAACAAAAAATTAAAGTTAATTACGCCTCTTACAAACAATAACCAAAACAGTTGCGCAACCGAGTCACCACGACCAAAAAAAAAAAAAAATCATCTCTTGCGTAATTAGACCTTAAGTCGCGCAGCCATTAAACAATCCCCAACGCGAGCAATCAATTACGAGCGAGTGGTACACACCCGCCGAAGCGCCAATTAAGCCGGCGCTCGAACAAAAAGGAAGGAAGGAAAGAAAGCAAAAAAAAAAAAAAGTGTCTCGTCGCGGCGCGGCAATTAAGCGCGCGCGCGCGCCAGTTTACCGGCTGACGCAGGGTGGCGTGCTTCCGGCGCTCCTCAGGCTGCAAGTGCTGCTGTGGTTCGGCTGCCTGTTGTACACCGGCCGATTGTTCACGGACACGCTGACGCGCTCCGCGATTCGGAAGCGCGGCACCGTCGGCTTATGGTACATCATCCTGCGACGTCCCTTATTTATTTTTTTTTGTCTCGTATCCACTGAAGTCACTTAGGTCAGCCCCTTGGAAACCATCAAACTACCCTCCTCCGCACGCTCACTTTGTAAATCACTGTTGATGTTTTTTACTTTTGTAATCTTAACGATTTTTTTTTTTTTTATTAATTTATGATCGTGAATTAATAAAAATTATAAATTCTTTTTTTTTAATTTATGATCATTTTAAGAAACTCAAGGGTCCATCCAGAATACTTTGGTACAATAACCACACTGCACTGCACGGTAAGATTTTCTTCGTCGCGTATACGCGCATAAAGTCGCACTATTAAATCTACTCGCACGAAGGTGCGTAGTATCTATAAGTATATAAAAAAATGAAACAAGCCGGATCAGCTGATCTTCGTCGTGGAAACGTCGCTTTCGAAGAAAAACACACAGCCGATGTACCGGGAATGAAATAATCGCGCCGCAACTGTGTCAATGTTAAGCATTCAATTTGCAATATTAAAACCGTCGCACTGCCGATCGCCGCTCTACAACTTCAAGAAACTCTCTGAAACTTCAGCTCGATTGTATCTCGGACAAAACAAAATCCCGCACGATTATAAAAAAAGAGACAATAAAAAAGTAAAACTTGCGCAATTAAGAAAAAAAAAAATCGTCAAATAAGCTCGACGAAGTGCATGAAGGATCGCGACGGCGTCACACGATGCTACCGCTCACGAAGGCGGACGTCGAGTGCTTGTGTTGTGCGGCAGCGCACGCGTCTCTCGGCTATGCGGCGTCGTTGTACAGATATATACAGCGTGGAGCAGGCGAAGCGCCGAGCGCCGCCTGCGCGGACGCCAGCTGCACGGGGTGCGCCGCCGCGGCTCGATGCTCGCGATTAGCTTCGCGCTCCCGGGTAATTTCGTAATGATCGAAAGTGGTGAGAAATTTACCCGGGGTAGGGGCGATTTTTTTTTTTTTTGGCTTTTTTTTGTAATCGGCTGCTATACGCAGCGGCGATGCTTCGGCGACACTGTGAGTTGGTTTCATTAGCACGCTGAGACAGAAAATGAGTAAATTCAAGAAAATATTTGTTTAAGTAATTGAATTTAACTAAATATTTTGTTGATTGAAAGATTGGTTGTTTCGTACTTGAGGAACATGAATAAGAACTCCACAGTTTGACCGCATACGTCGGACTAGAATTTATTTGGAGCCAACGTTTCGGGCATTTTCTATATGCCTCTTTTCAAGGCTAAAGTGAAAAAGTAGGTTCAAATAAACCACACAATATTGTCTCCAGCGAGACTCGTCGTAAATATTTTGTTGAATACTGCTAAATAAAGTTACTTCAATGAAATATTTAGTTGATTCGACAAAATATTTATAGTTAATTCAATGAAACCATCTACGTGGCACTACTTAAGAAATATAAATATACTATCTAAAGAAATATTTTGTTAAATTTACTAATTTTCTTTTTCAGTGTGGATGTGTGCGAGGGAAAATCGGTAAGCGATAGTAATTGAGATCGATGTTTGAAGGATGGGGGGAAATTGGGTGGAAAGTTTTCTGGGCTTTCTTTGTTGTTCCTTTCAATGTATTGTTTATGATGATATTTGCTGGGAAATGTGGTATTTAATGATACTAGTAACGGAATTAAGAGTTTTTCTGTCACTGAGAGAATATTTCTTCATGTTTGCAAGAGAAGGTAACAAATTTTCATTTGGATTAGACACGTGAAGGCGTGATAAGAGTTAATATAGTCGCTGGATAATTATTCGGGCAAGAAAGTCTTTTGCGTGTTCCGTCAATGCGTTTAGTTTTGAATAATAACTTAAATTTACGAACGGTCATGCATCATATTCAACATGGATAATGAACTTTTTGCTTGAACAAGCGTACGAAGTTTTTTTTTTTTAAACATTTGAAAAACGCGTGAAAGAAGTTTATTGTGTAGAATTTGAATATTAATACGAAAAAGCTACAAATAAACATTGCAGAAAAAATATTCGGTAAACGCCGAGACTTTAAAAAAAGAAAAAAAAAGTCAGCTTATTAGAATCCTTAGTGAACAAAGGAGTACTTTCTTACTCCCGCACTAAACAACAGAAATTACGAGTTTTCGAATAAAAATTTTCCTCGCACGTATAAGTAACGGAATTCGGTATTTCATATTCAACGAAGCGTAACATAAATTTTTTGCGGACACAAAAGGCCGACCACAGCACGCCCTGTATCTACTTAAAGAGATATTTATTCGCGCGACTCGCTTCCATCTTTGTCATCTTTAAAATTATATAATATTTCATAGTATAAGTACCATCAGTAACAAAGACGAAAGAAGCAGTCCGAAAGAAAGAGGCGCTTAAAATATCAACGAACGCAAAGATTGATCGTCCTCGCTCACGCTTCTTACGCATTTTGTTCTTCGCCCCATCGATTCTTTCGTGATTTTGTGCGTTAAAATTGATGGATCGATTATAGTCAGAATAACGTTTAGTCACGATTTTATTTTAGGAATCGTATATATTTTATGTAAAAAAAAATTTACGTGCTGAATAAAAGTGGAATGAAAATGTCATTTGCAAAACAGTAATCAAATTTCTTTGCGAAACATTATCCAACGCAGACTAATTCAAAAGTACATTAACTGACGATAATAATGTAAAACGAATAAGCAAAAGAAACCAGATATACCTTCACGGTATCGAATTCACATCGTAATATCACTATAATAAAATGTAATGATATATTAATTAAATTAAAACTTGATGATCATTATCAAATCAAAGTGTCTACTTACACTGAAAAAAAAATTTGGTAATTTTAAGTGAATATTTACTCCAATAGTACTTGTTAAATATTTCTTTGAAGCCACTAAATATTTCTTTAAAACTAAATCAATTTAAAAAAAAATAATTACTTGATTTAACAAGTACTATATTTAACAAGTATCTTTATCTTACAGTTTATTAAGATATTTATATTTTTAAAAAATACTTTTTATATATTTTTTTATACACGATATTTGTGAATCTTTGTAAATACTGCAATTTACAATAAATGGCTATTCTATTCTATTCTACTATTGAAGTAAATATTTACTTAAAATTACCAAGTTTTTCTCTCAGTGTACTCACGTACATTATACATAGATAATCTAAAGACCTTTTTTATTTATCTATTTTTTTTTATTAAACTTTCAAACTCTCCTTTATCTATCTATTTTTAAATCTCCAACTCTCCTCGAACCGAATTCCCGCCTTCCCGCCGATTGAGGGGTATAAAACTTCGATGGTAATAAAATGCAGGAAGGATACCATAATCTTATGCAAAGGAGTGTATAAATAGCGGCGAAGGGTCGGGGGGGTATACGCGCTCCTTTCCGCGAATGCAAGCAACAATGAGCAGAAGATAAAAGGATGAAAAAGACGCCGGTCCACGTGACCGTCTAGCAGCTGTCGCGCGGCATAGCAGCCCGTTACTCCCGGAGTCAGGCGCGCGCAGTTCAAACGACGCGGCTGTCTCTGTATCGCGCTTACAATAATTTTCCCGGCGCGTACCTTAATTCATACCCTCTCGGCGCATACCCTCTCTCTCTCTCATATCTCTCCGGCTTTTCCTTTTCTCTTCGCCTATTCAGTCATTTTCATACGTAACTTTGAAGTGAGAAATTAACACTGAATTTTCTGAAGTCGACCTTCTTATAAAGTTGATTTATAGCGTAAGATTATTAAATTTCGATTATTTATATACTCATTTTGACAGCTTTTCAGTAGACAAAAGTTTGACTAAAATAAGTGAATAGTCACTTATACCGCGTGAAAAGTCTTCCACTTACTGCAATAAGTGGAAGATATTTAACGTGAAATAAGTGACTATTCACTTATTCTAGTGAAATTTCACTTATTCATTTTTAGAGGGTTGGACTCGTGTGTGTTAATGTGATAATTCACATGAGTCGAGTATCGAACAAAATTTTATAATACGAGGGCGGAAAACACCGTTTCATCGCATGCTTGCGTGCGATAAGTACGGGTTTTACGCACTAGTGTTATAAAAAATATCAAAAGAATCTGAATTTTATTTTTCGAGTGCTAACTGCACGAGCGATCGAACTTTATTTTCGGCTCGCCTCGTAACAATTTGCCACGCGAACGAGGGGTTCAATTAAAATTTCCGAGAGTCTCCTCTTTCTCCGGGGTTTCTGTACTTTTTCTTTCGCTCGATTTTCACACTCTTTTTTCCCCGCAGTTCTCGGCGGTCGCCCCGTCGCGCCTCTAGCCGAGAGACTCGTTAGGTCGGGGATCCGTAAAAAGACGCCGTTTAGAGCGGCACTTTGAGGCTCGCTCGCGCATAATCGAAAATAACTTCCCGCCGCGACTTCCGGCGTCGTTCTCTCCCCCATCGCGGAATGCCGAATAAAGACACGCTTGCCGGGAATTTTCTCGGCTTTTTCCCCTCTTTGTTGCGGACGCCGCGAGACTACGAAACCCGCAGGGTTTGTATCCCATAATGAAGAATAGTAAAATGGAAATTTTAAGAAAAATTTAATTATTAAAATTCTTATTTTAATATACATTTTTTCTTTAGTGAAATGAAAATTATGTTGTAGATTTTTTTACGAAGTGGTAAATCCTTACAAAACCATTTAATTTAATCAACCAAAATTTTAGTTCAATTGGCAAGATATTGAACTAGATTTTGTTAATTCAACTAAAGATTTAGTTTAAATCAAAAAAAATAATTTTTTTTAAGGATGATTCAGCAACATTTTTAGATGGATCTGCAAAATATTTTTTTTTCACTATGCATGAAATTTTTAATTAGGTATATAGGGAGAAAAATACTTTACTAAAATTATCATGGACTAATTTTTACAAAGAAGCAAAAAAACTTAGTATCTGCATTTACTAATTCTCTGCCATTCGTGAATAAAAGAGAAAAAAAAACCTAGAACAATGTTAATTTCCCTTGTTAACTCAGCGCAGCGTTAAATCGGCAAATGTTTTTATTCCAAGGAATTGGCATACAATTCGCCCGTTTAATTAAATCGACGAATTAATTGTCCATAATGAGAATTAACA
The DNA here is from genome assembly GCA_035582955.1 of Sycophila texana. Lineage (NCBI taxonomy): Eukaryota > Metazoa > Arthropoda > Insecta > Hymenoptera > Eurytomidae > Sycophila > Sycophila texana. The sequence goes on along the minus strand of JAWWEN010055073.1, from coordinate 1,087 downwards.
GAGGCATGCAACATATAAATCAAATAGAAAGTTATTTTCTAAAAGTAGGAAAAAGATGCTGCGGTAGAAAGAAAATAAAAACAGGGGAATGCATCGATGATCGCGTGGCGAGCATAAAAAACGTGTAGTTTCTTCGCTGGTAATGAGAGAAATGCCGAGGCGCGTTTTGCATTACAAACGATCTGATAATCGGTCACTCTCGTGCCGGCTTTGCATCTGCCTTTGGCAAGTCAATGAACTTCGTTGTTTGCAATTGTCTATACTGTTCTATTGAGCACGTTCGCTTTTAGTTTTAGGACCATTAGAAATATTATTTTGCATTCTACGCATTTAATTTAATATTATGAAAATTAATCGCCTCACTTACGTTTAATATAAATATTAAGATAATTAATAATTATTAAGGTAATCCTTAAAAATTGATAAAAATTCATTATCATTTTCATTGTCAGTACACTTCTCACGATATCATGAATATTGAGCAATTAAACGCAGTCTTTTATCATTTTTCTTATAGTAACTTGAAAACAGAATGTGCTAAACTTGATGTAATTTAAAATCTATTTCGATAAATTTAAAATAACAAATTTTTAAGAATATTAAAAAAAAGATCCTGAATTTGAATACTGCAATACTTTTATACCTCGCGTTCCGAAGGGAGTTTAAAAAAAAAAATCGTTAAAAGCTCATTCCATCTCTCGGCCGCGGCAAAAACGTCGACTTCCCGTCGATACGCGAGACGCGAGAGGCAGGACTTTTTGCCGGTCCCAAACCGATCCCGCCGACTGATAAGCTCGCGTCGAAAGCCTCGAAGGCAGAATTATTATCTGGAAAACTTCGAGCAGCTCTCCTTTTCAGAGCCGCGGTTCCGCAACGGATCTCGAGCTCTTTATCTTCTCGTCTTACTCCCACAGTCGAGCGTCGCTTGTGGTGCACATCCACGCGTTCATGGAAATCGACGGGTATACGCCTTAACCGCGAGATGCTCATTGTTTATACGCCATCGGCAGGTTAAGGGGGTCTGAAACCCATTTCTGCGATATTACCGGCCGGTAGGTCGGTAATGTAGGAAATAATGTTTTATATA